>ML781263.1:531804-544595 GCA_009831015.1 Picea engelmannii
TCCTTACCTCACCTTGTTGGCTTAACGTATTAATGAGCCATTCATTGCATGCACAGGGTTTCAATACCCCGTATGTCTGGCTGTCATCACAAGGAATGTTAAAGATTTTCCGATCAAACCCTTGATGTTTACACCCACTATCTGTGCTATGATAACACACATGCTTTGTTACGGTCGTTTCTCCATTATCCATCCGGATTTGTTCCTGTTTCTCCATTATCCATTCGGATTTGTTCCTATTTCTCCTACCATTCAAACCTAAAACTATCCTGAGTTATCCCTATTACATTTTGGTTGAATTTGACATGGCTCTTGTCGTTCGCTTGGAGTTGAATGGGTGCCAGGATTTACTCTCTCACGACGATGCGATTGAGGACTTAAAAAACCAAGGTTGGGATGCTTTCCTTAAAACATTTGAAGGCTATAACCTTCAGGTGGCGAAGGCTTTCACACATACCTTCGATGGTTGCAGAGCGAAAATTGGGGATACGCAGTTAGAGTTGATCGAAGGGTTTGGGAGTGAAGCAATAGGGCTTCCATCGACTGGTGAGAAATGGTTCAAAAACTCACGAATTGAAGGAGTACCGTGGAGCCTCTTCATAACGTCCCGAAAAATCAACTGTTGCGAAAAAGGTATTACCATCTCCCTGGTTAAACCTAGGTGGCATAGCTTGTTGTTGATTCTCAAACGATTCGTGACCTATGAGGTAGATACAGATTGGTCTTCCTCTACCATATTCGGTTGCTCATGCATTTCATTGGTTTTGAATTAGACATGCCATTTTATCTTTTGAGAAGTCTCTATAAAATGTCTAAGAGATATAAAAGACAAAGTGTTGATTCAAGCCTATTCCATCACGGTTTGGTTAAGATTTTGTTGATGCATCACTTGTCCACCGTGGGTGACTATTGGGAAATTTTCTTGATAAGGAATGGTTTTTCCCAGACTCTTCCTATGGTAAACCCTAGTTTAGACGAGCCACTGATTAAAAACTAGTCCAATTTTTCAATTGATAAACCAGACTCTACCAATAGAAACCCTCTAGATGTCGGAATGCCGAGTAAGTCTTCACCTACAAGATTTTTTGAGCAAGGGAATGTTGAATTGAAGGTTATTAATCCTTTTGTTCTTGAAATTGAAGTTAGCCCAAATGTTATTATTAACTCGGATGTTGAAAAACCTCGTGAAGGAATAGAAAAGAAATGCACTAACTTAGGGTTCAAAAACAAAAGGGAAGGTTGTCAAATTTCGAGAAAGCTTAGGAACCGATCCGACACTTGTCTGAGCTCGATTGGTCTGATCGAGATTTACGAGTGTTCGGATCCTGAGATCGAAGATTTTCTTGGTTTAGAAGACCTAGATTTGCAGGGATACAGGAAGAAAATCATTGCTCCTACTGAACCCTACGACTTTGTGACAAATTTGCCACTGTGCCTCAAAGGTAAGGATTGGTTCTCTGGTATTCAACACAATCAAGGGAAAATAGCAGGTAAGGTTGATACATCCATGTTTGATTGTATGCTTCATCGACCTGCCATTCCTCCTGTACAGTGTGATGTTTGTTTCCATTGGATCGAGCAGTATTACACCGACATACCCATTCTTCAGGCCCGAATTAAAATGCTCATTGCTCAAAATGAATCATTGAGACAAGAAAATCTCGACCTCAAAGTGCACGCAGAGAGGAAAGCTAAATGCATCAAGAGAGCATGAAACATAGTAATAAAAAATGCAACAAGTGTCAAGGTGATAGTAAATTATGAACTACCCGACCCATCTTTAGTCAATTTTTGAAATGGTAAAACAATTTTTCCCCTTATTTTATGCTTGTTATCTATTTCAAAATAGTTCAATTTGGAATTTGATTTTATTTCTAAATTAAGAATGGTTACAGAATCTTCGATTTTGTAGCCAAGTCCCTTTGTAAATAGAAATTAGAAATTGGTTGTGAATGATTTTCTAATTTATTACATTTCTTGTCTTTTCAGGAAGTAGGAAATTATGTTGTTGATCATTTGGAGAAAATACATTTGATTATGCATTTGAATGATTAGTATTCTCTTTTCTGTTTGTCTTGTAAAGAACTTTGATCTATCTTGGATAAAAATCAACTCTGTTATAAAGTGGTTTCTAAATCCACTATTTTTGTAATATTTTTTATTTTATGAGATCCTATCCCATCCTGTGAGTTAGGAGAAGGTGATCTCAAGATATTTTAAATACTGTTCATTTTGTAAATAACGGATCATCTTTGATTGGAACATATTATAGGCATGTAACTTCCAGAACTACATGGACAACTAGTTCGCATTTTGGCTTTAGACTGATGTGACAATTGTTCCATATATGTTTCGTCTTTTTATATTATGAGATATAGATATGTTACACAACTTTAGCTTCTTCATCATATTATATTTCATTTTATTAAATGCTCTAAATCTTGTCTATAACTTGTTGTTTCACATATTATCATTGTGATCATTATATCAATTTTAATATCATGATTTTACATTTGATGTTTAGTTGGTTGATGAAATGAATGCTTTACATTAAGATTTTTGTTACTGTAATCATTCATAATTATAAGATCATTGGATCATACACATCTACTATTTTGTTTTTATATCCTAGTTGTCAATAGACAGCTTGAATTTATTCAGGAGACTTCAGTACGAGCCTATTGCAAATTTCTTTCACAGGATCGTACAGAAGCAATAGACACATTAAGAAACTAGTAACCGGTTAGCTTTATTTGCTTCTAATTTCCGTCACTTTTATTTATTACTGAAGCAAGACAGTCTTTGATCGGCTTTGACCATCACTCTATCTTTGTTTCAAATCACATTTTATTTATAATTCTTAGATATGTGATTATAAAACAGAAAATATAAAAAATATGTGCTTTCTTTATCTACTTTTTGAGAACGATTACAAAACATTGATTCTGCAAGGCTTTCAATAAAACTTGCAACCTGCAATTTTTTTGTTCATAAATGACATGTTCATATTTACCTTTCTGTTTAATACATTTGTAAATAATTATATTAAAGTATATATATTATTATAGTTTTAGCATTAAGTAGTTTTTTTTTTTTTTTAGGACTTTAGTTGGCTAACGGAGCCATTAAACCCGTCAGAATAGATTACACCAAATGGTTTGGGTTATTTAGACAACCCCTGTCCAGATCTATTCTTCCATTTGACAGTAGGTCAAATTTTCCCGTCAACATGCCATTGAAAGAATCCTCATCTAGGCCATCGAGCCAGCTTGCATACTTGATGGTGCAATAGTCTTGAAAATACAGTTGCACAAAACTCTTTACCCAGTGCTAAATATTCTTGATAGTAGGGCATGTAGTTTCTTACTGCTAGTTCCCACTTTATTTCAGCCGTGAGCTCCTTCTTGGTATTCATCTTTCCAACCTCAGTATGTTGGCCTTGACCTCAATTGACTATTGCAGATTTCTCTTCCACTGAATACCCCTCGGGCCAACAAGATCACCAACTCTGATACCACTGTAATAACCCTATGGTTTCTAAGGGATTAAGTTAACTAAGAGATAGGTTATTTGTGAAAGTTTCCACACTATATCTTTAACATAAACAATGAGTAATTATACCCAACCAAGTTATGATTATGATAAATACTAATGCATAGTAATAGCGACAAAAAGTTGTACCATACAATATCTAATGGTAGCAACATAAAACAATATCCAATTCTTGGTTTACAATTACCACCAACAGTAAAACCTCAAAGTAACTTCAGTTTGTAGCATAGCAATATCAACAAAAACTCAGTATCTAGTTTGCTATAAAAAATGTATACAATTCCACAATTGATCACCATTGTAGCAACTAGTTTCTACTAAACAGAGCCCGAGACTTGACTAATTTTCATCACAGAGATAAATCCGTAGCTTCTTCATTGCTTTAGGTGTGTTTATGGATCGATGTTACACCTTAGTTTAATTTGATGGTCAAATAGTCAAATCCTTTTCAACATGAGATCATGCCATCCAAATCCTTTCCAACATGAGATTAAGCCATATGTTTCAACTAAATATTGTGTTATGAGAAAATTGTTGTGATTATGGAGGGCAATGAGACACCATCCTTTATTGCTAAGCCACACTCCAAGCTTGAGCAAGTTGCTAAATGCAGAGCTATTTATCTATTGTGTCATATGTTAGAAGAGTTATAACATAAAGTAGTAATTATTTTAATTAATGTCCTCTGCTACTTTAGATGTATGGATCAATGTTCTTTGCAACATAGTATAAGAAGGCACTGTAGAGCCAAAAAGGTCCCCTCATTTTGTTATCAATATGAAAATTTTATTGAGCTTAATGTAATGGGTTTTATCCTTTTTGCCCATTTTGCATATATGGGTGTTTACGTGGCGTAGTTTTTTTAACATGGAATTATTATGTCAGGGTTGGTTTTTATTGTTGTTATCAACAAAAAATACATTGAAGGGTTTAGGTAAATTCAATGGCATTATTAATTAATATACACAATTATTATCACATATTTTATTATTATTATTATTATAAATTAGCACTTTCACTTTTAATCATAAGTTTTCTCTATTATTACCTGCCACCCACCCTCATGTATGAGGGTGGAGGGGTAATATTAGAGAAAACATATGTATGAGAGTGAGAGTGGGGGGTAATAATAGAGAAAACATAACCCACCCCCACCCTCATGATGAGGGTGGGGGTAGGAGTTAATATTAGAGAAAACATATGATGAGGGTGATGAGGGTGAGGGTTGGGGGTAATAATATAGTGCTTTCTCTATTATTGCCCCCAACCTCATCTGAGGGTGAGGGTGGGGGTCGGGGGTAATATTGGAGAAAACATATGTATGGAAGTGGGAGTGGGAGTGTAGGGTAATAATAGATAAACATAACCCACCCCCACCCTCATGATGAGGGTGGGGGTGCGGGGTAGTAATAAAGAAAACATATCATGAGAGTGGGGTGGGGGGTAATAATAGAGAAAACATATGTTTTTTCTATTATTACTCCCCACCCCCATGCATATGTTTTCTCTATTATTACCCCCCACCCGTTTTCTCTAATATTATCCCCCACCACCACCCTCGTACCCTCATACATGAGGGTGGGGGTGGAGGGTAATAATAGAGAAAAACATTATGTTTTCTCTATTATTACTCCCCACCCCCATACACATGTTTTTTATGTTATTACCCCCCATGCCCACCCCCACCCTCATACATGAAGGTGGGGGTCGGAGTGGGGGGAAGGGTAATAAGAGAGAAAACATGAGGGTGGGGGTGTGGAGGGGGGGATAACAATAGAGAAAACATAATGTGTTTTCTCTATTATTACCCGTCACCCCCACCCTCATGTATGAGGACATGAGGGTGAGGTTGAGGGGTAATATTAGAGAAAACAGTATTGTGATGAATATTTTTGCGATTATAATTAGCATTTTTTTACTTTTAAGAATTAGCATCATTGCTTTTATAGTAATTCTGAAATTAAATTAAAAGCAATGAAAAAGAATGACATGAATGACCTAGAAAATTTAAAAATGAGAAACCCATGGTTTATAATATGTTTTGACATTTTGCTTGAGAACAAAATCCTTTACTATGTACTTTCCATATAAGTTCTATGAAAAGTTTTGAAATTAAAAAAGGCAAATAAGTATCCATATAAGTTTTATGCAAAGTTTTGAACTTTAAAAGGCAAATAAGTTTCATGTAAAGTTTCAAACTATATAAAAAAGTTGATATGAAAAAATCATAATAGTAACATAGTTGTCGAGGTTAATATGGTATAGTGATTAAAACATTAAAGTTAAGATGAATTCATGGTGGATGTAGTTTAAATGTTCTAAGTTTTGGACTTTCTTCAAGCTTTTTTTTCTACTAGTTTTGCTCAAAATTCAGGAGTTGTTGGAATTACAGACTACAATTTGAGTGTTCTGTGGGGTTTTCATGGTATTGAATCCATTTATTCACTTAACCGTGCAATTTAAGCAACAAAAATTGTGATTTCACCAGCAATTGTATTTTCTGATGCTGGAAAAATCCAAAATGTTTAAAGTTTAGAATATAACATTTATGATTACTTATTTTTTTATTTGATTAAATTTAATTTTTTATAAATGCAATATTTTTTTTTTTCCAATTTGTGTTTCTTAACATTACATATATTCATATATAACAAGTGTTACATTGCAGCTTAGTTCATGCCAAACAAAAAGTAGATCAATTTTGAGATGCTGAATTTATTAGGAGAACACTACTGAAATTTTAGGTGGAAGAAACAACAAGATTAATTAAAAATCTATAGAGAAATCCCGAATTTCAGGAAAATTGTATTTTATTGAATGACACTGTATGGAAATTTCTAATGGGATAAACCCACAAAATTAATTCAACTTTAACAATGTTATTGCAATTATAAACATGCACACCATTTGAGTAAAAGAAAGCTAAGTCTTATAATCTTTACCAAGTTAGAAAAATTGTAGTGATTTTTTCTTTGTTAGCTGATAACCTAGATGCCCATTTACAATGCAAAATCATAACATTAAAACAATAATATAAACTATATTATTTATAAACTAAACACCCAATCCAAACCATAAAAAATAAATATATTTGTACATGCTAGAGTTAGATATGCTAGAGTTGGATATGCAATCACTGTTACAATAACAATATCACTAACAATATTAACAAAGAAAAATACCAACAAGATGAATCAAATAGACCATTTCACTCACATTCAAGGTGAATTTCTCATATGTCTTTTCTCCTTCATGTATGGGAACGGTTTCAATTCTTAACACTATGATGAGGGAATTCTCAATTGTTATGTTCATTCAAATGAACCAAATCATTCGAAGATGACGAGAAGAGTAATAATAGGTGATTAGAATCTAAATATGACACTAAAACCATATTAAAATTCATTTGTTTTAGTATTCCGATTCAAAGGTGGGATATGATTTTATTGTTTCCTAGTACCAATAAGGTTTAGGAGACAAATAAATGGAATCAAACTAAATTTTCTTCATAATATAATTTATATATTTTAGCAGGATTGAAAGGAAAATATCAAGATCATTATGGTTTTCTTAAGTGAATAGGATCTAAGAGTAAGTTGATAAATTAGGTAAAGTTATGTCTTATACTATTAAGGGTAGAGCAAGATAAAAGGAAAATATGTTCATTCTTAACCTTTTTTTATAAGTTTTTTTACAAATCCACTCATCTCATGGTGTTTTTGTGTTAATCTAATGACCAACTTCATTATGGAAGTTATGAGCATTGATATTGATTTTGACAATATTCATTTCAATATTTTCACTCATAATGTTGAAAAATCAACTTTAAATACCCAAATTAAGATTTATAAAATCTTTATAATATTTTAATTTAATCATGATTTCATAGTTACTCCCATTTGTGTCTTAAACTTGGTAGGGAATAAAATTTAATATCAACTATTAAATTAAAATCTATAGGAATGTAAAATTTAATATTGTATACATCCTTAATTTGATTATCTTGTTTATTTTTCAATAATTAATCCAAGTTTTAAAATCCCTAACCCAACTTCATATTAAATGAAATAAAAGTGAAATTATCTTTACTTAATTTGTACAATTTATGTTTATAATCTAAATATTTAATTATACTTTTAGGCACCACTAAAATAAACATAATCATAATATATTAAATAAATCTTAAAGGCATAATAATAATAATCATACATTACATAATAACAATATATTAAATAAACCCAAAAGTCATAATCATTGATTAGTCTTTTGAATGAGTTTAGCCCTGTGTTTGAAGTTTGTATATGATTAAGCTTTGTTTACTTCAATTATTTTCCTTCAATATATTATCATTATTAAATATTAGAAAAAATATCTATACTAATTTGTATGTTAATTTTTATGAAAAAATACTCACTTACATATTAAAGTTGTATAAAAATACTTATATGTATTATATTTTGAAATAACTTTAAAAAATAAAATTATTAAAGAAACCAAAATTTATATTTACTTTTTTGATATATTAAAGATGAAAATACATTTTTTTCTAAAAGAGTCTCTTTAACTTATATTCATTTTTTTTTTAGTAATTTCATTTATAATGTTTACATACAATTTTATTATTCTTTTGTGCTAGAATCTTATTAAAGGGCTCCCTTAATTAATAATATTGTTGCCCCAATTATAATGTCTACATTACATTCGTTAAGGATATGTGTTTCCTCTTAAGAGGTCACATGTTCAAATCCAAAGGGGGATAGGGTATGTATACTTTCGTAGACTTTACCAGTAAAATTGTTGGGCGGATTAAATGCTTGCAATTTTTTATGGTTTTAATATTTTAATTCTAATATTTAATTTTAATATTTTAATTCTAATATTTGACAATTGTTGAGACAAGGATACTGAAGAAATGATATCGAATCTATGGGTGTGAAACTTGTTTAAAATAGGTATTTTGACAAATTTATTGGTTATCTCTCATTTTGGGTGAAGTGCAACTATTACTATTACTAGGTATATTAGGTTTTTACTTAGTAGGTAGCATGGAGACCTCACCAAATATTCTACCCTTTATTATCATTGACCAAGATATCAAGATAGTGATTGTCCAATGGAGTGAACACAAGTGCTTGTGACTTGATCCCATAGTCGATATCACCTATGTTTAGGAGGACAAAACAAAATAGAAGTAAGAAAAAGGTGCAACTAAAGATTTGACACCACTGTACAAAGTTAGGAAACCATTACTTGTTCATGAATCGCTAAGGTTTATCCAGATAAAGAGGTAGCACTATGAGGAGGAACATGAGTGTTAAGTGGAAGAAGAAGAAGCCAAATAAATGAGATTAATTTAGAAGAAGAGGTCTAGATTGAGTGTCGGCGGAACACCTCCATGTGTTAATACTACCACTAAAGAACCAACTTCACAAAAACAAGGAGTATGCTCATAGGGAAAATGAACCACATCTTAGCTCCAATCTACTTCAAAACCCAAGGACCCAATCCATGATAAAATTTAATCCAAAATTCCATATCGAATTGTTGAAGTCACAGATTACAAATATATTAGAATTGTAGCAAGGTGAAGACAAACATCACAAGATTACTCAAAAAAAAAGAAAAAAAGATGATATTCTAGATCCATTAGGTAAATATCTATTGCCTAAGAAGATTAAGAGGATTGTAGATAATGCGGACTCTCATATGGAGGTGACACAAATGATCTAGCAAGATTCCTCACATTATTTACATGCTTTAAGAACTATTTGAGCTTCAGGATGTACTCTATATGAAACAATATTCACCACCACAAGTTTCTTTGGGTACACCACCAATAACTTAGAAGACAATGCTATCTCCTATTCCAATACAAAGGATGCCCCAAGGTCTGAGGGTCTAGTATAGGGTTTTGTATAGAAAGCTTCTTACCATTTCTACTCATGATGCCCCAACTTTGGGGGAAAGTTCTCAACAACTCCCTAGTGCGAAGCTTGACCTCTCTACAGTTCCTTTAGTAGATTTGATGTACTATGTTGGATAGATAATGAAAAAATTAGAAGATTGACATAGAGAACTTGTCATTACCTATTAGGATTTGACTAGAAGACATGTGCATATGGTGGTTGAAAAGGAAAATATAGTTATTGAAGTCAAGGAGCTATATTATGAAGATTTAGCTACCTTAGAATATGAATCCCCACCTGCATTTGCCACTGAAAAACTATATTTGTTAAGAAATTTCTATTAAAATTTGAAATTAAAAACTATGCAATTGGAAACACAACTTTAGAAGGTGCCAAGACTAGAAGAGAATCAACTTATTGAATAGTTGCATGTTTTCAAGGAGATATTTGAGTGGGTGAAGGATGGCATAGATTGGATTTCTAGCCGTCAAACTCTAGATTTCAACTCTAGAAGCATTTATAATAATTTCTTGAGGTACAAGAGAAAGAAAGCCTCATTAAGTAATGGGAGACTCAAATTTTAGAAAAACAATATTTCTTTAAAGATTTTCCTATAAGTGCATGAAAAGTCAGTATGAACAAAGTCACTACCCTCACTGGTGCACTGAGTAGAAAAAACTTATTACTAAGTTGGCACAATTTCAAGACCAAGTAGAGAAAAAGTATAACAATTGAAAAGAAGTACATCAAAAGACATAGAAGCAATTCTAGTATGTGAACAATTTAAGCCCATTAAAGGAAAATCTACATTGGAGAAAGTTACTATGTTATGTTTCAAGAAGAGATCGAAGACTATTTTGACTATCTACAATGATGTCAACCAAATTTTTAAAGAGTCTACTAAGCAATTGAAGTAGGAGTTTCCATCACTGGCTCCTATTTTTTAGAAATAAGTTTCATTGTCTCAAGGGCAAGACAACCATAGTGTTAGGGACTTGTTGGCACCCTATTTTGCATATTTTAGGTATACATGCATAGTTTGTGTCGATGTGCCCAGTTTAATCAGTGCACCATCATATTGGTGCACCCACTTGTTTGTGCGTTGGAATAATTGAGGCTATAGATAATTATAATTGAATTAGAATTTATTGTAATGATTTTATGTCAATATAAATATGTATGTAATGAGAGAGTTAGGGTTATATTTTTGTATGTTAAGGTTAGATAAATCTTTGTATGAATGTATGGAGTAGGGAGAAATTAGAGTTTGAAGCCCGTTTGGGGTATTAAGGAGCTATAAGAAGAATGCATGCACTGATCTTATGGAATGGAATAGAAAGGACTATGGTTTGGTTCCCCCTCTAAAATTTGTTTTGTATCTTATTGGTGTATGGTTATATCATGAATGTGTTAAGTAGGATATCATGTTGTTTTAATCATTTACATATGTATCTATAATTTTTGTTAGCATCTCAAGTGAGACCTTACTCCTAACATATTATTGAAAATGTTGATGCTAATGGATTCTTATCGTTGACCTATGTGTTGAACTTAGGTTCTAAATTTATTGCCAATAATATGAAGACCTATGATTGGAATTAAAAGGTTAGCCTCCCTAATGGTCAATTCAACATCATATGAACCTTATCTTGATGCCACTTTGTGTATCATAAGGTTGAAGTTGCATGGATATGCTTTCTAGTGAATGCAAGTCAATTAAAAAGTTAATCTAAACAAATGTATACTATATGAAAACTATTATAAACAATATGGTGCATGGAAGATGTGTGAATATCCATGTATTTGATATTTTTTAAAGAATTAATGAATTAATAAGTTAATCTAATCAAATTTGCATTACATGCAAATTACTACTAGAAAGATGGTGTATGGAAGATGTGTGAATTTCCTGTTAATATTATGGTAGCTTCGGGAGTTATGAACCTCTATTGTGACCTATGACGAGATTAGAATACTCCGGAAGGAAGAAAAGAAATGAAGAAAACCCTAGACAGGTTGTCGGCTACAGAAATATATTTAATATGAATTTATTAATACCTAGAAGGAGAAGTCGACCCCGATTAAATTGCCCAGACTACTATAAATACAGGGTGCCAGTTCTCATTATTCTCATCTCAGCAGTTGCAGAGTGAACTGGATCTACGCAGGTGCAGTTGCAGCTTGTGCGCAAGTTTTTGGGAAGGTGTGCGCTAGTCTCTGGGTGGGATTATCTGATCAGCTTGGGTTCTATTCTTGCTTGGTGCATTAACCTATCTTGGCTATTGGATTTCTACCAGGATTCTATTCTCTGTCAAGGTCAAGGTGCTCGGAGGGTGGCTTCGGCCTATGGTTGGGTGACGAGGGTATCGTCAATGGTAAAACGAGCATAATCTTCTATATTCTAACAGGTTATGGGCCCACACCCCCTTCAGTCAGCCTAAAACGCTGGAAGGAAACATAACCGCTAGATATTGAGCTCATTGAGGAACTGTTGCTAGGGTTACTAGCAGGAGCAACTTCCAAAATCACTGCAGCTAGGGTTACTAGCAGAAGGAGTTGCAAAAACCCTAAATCTCTGATCCGACACCTTGTGATGGAGCATCTCTCCCAAGAAGAAGATATTCAAATGTGCACTAACTCAGCGCACCTCTTGGCTCTCTCAGAAGACATAAATGATGAAGTTGAAGTTTTCGATCAAGGCATGACCAGTTACTAGTCAATCGAAGACATGTGTGAAACAATTAGTCTTTTACACTACTCAACACTTACTGGGATGATTGAAGATGATATGTGGATAATCGACAGTGGAGCTTCCAAGCACATGACAGGAGATCAAGCCAAACTCTCAAATCTAAATGAGAGAAAGACATCGTACAAAGTGGATCTTGGAGACAAAAGCACTTACCCCATCGAAGGATTTGGACAAGCCTCCTTCAAGTTGGAATCAAGTAATCATGTTCACTTAATCAATGTTTTATATGTACCTAGTTTAGAAAAGAATCTTGTATCAATACCATGTTTAGAAGACAAGGGAAACAGAATAGCCTTCATGGATGGAAAGGTGTTATCATGGCATAAGAATTCCGACATATAGGATGCTAGGGTTATTGGAAGTCGTGAAGGAAATCTATATAGACTACTAGAATGAAATGAATAAGCTCTAGTACATGATGAAGTCAACCCTAATGATCTTTGGCATAGAAGGTACGCTCATATCAATTATCAAGCATTACCTTTCCTCAGAAAAATGGTTGAAGGAATACCAGAATTGAAATCCACACATGAAGGAATTTGCAAAGGATGTGCCCTTGGGAAGAATATCAAGAAACCATT
>ML781264.1:0-51448 GCA_009831015.1 Picea engelmannii
GGGAGGGGGGGGGGTGAATCAGTATGAGCACTTTTACCACTTTTAATCACAATATATAAAATTCAATCTTATCAACAATATACCATCAATATATCATCTATGATTGCATTCAATATATCATGAACATATAAACATAAGCAACATCACATCAAATAAACAATACACTAGAATTTATGTGGAAACTCAAATGGGAGAAAAACACAAAATGCTTTCTTATATATATATCAAAGAATACATTCATTGGAAGCACCAACTTTTCAATTCTACAACTACAACTGGAAGGAGGCTATGACCCCCTATTTACAGGCTCCAACATGAAGGAAGCTACAACTCTCTGAATTCTTTGGCTCCAACCAAAAGGAGCCTACAACCCCCAGATTCTCAGGCTCCAACCTGAAGGAAGCTTCAACTCCATGTGTTCTCCGGCACCAACATGAAGATGGATACAATGCCCTTTCCTTGCCTTGTCCTTCCACCCTAAAATATAAATGTAGACCAACTGTCACTACCACAATCACTGTCACCTACCACAATCACTGTCACTGTCACTGCCATTGTCACTGTCACTTCCACTACCACTTTCACATCAACTTGTCACTGTATCCAACTTGTCATTTTCACCAACCTGTCACTGCCAACCTGTCACTGTATCCAACCTGTCACATCACCCTATCACTGAGCAATCTGTCCAACATGTCACTGTCACTAATACTCAACCAGATCCTCTCACATGGATCATATATCAAGGAATCCTCTCACCTAGATGTCCAACATCACCAACACATGCCTCTACCAAGCATGTACCAAGATCACCAAGGTACCATCACAAGATATGTGTCATCAACCTGTACCATACCAAGCAATAATTGTGTACCACAACCTATACCACAACAAGTGCATCAACCATGCACCAACACCCGTACCACAAAAATTGCATAAACCATGCACCAACACCTGTATCATGTACCTCAACTATTAACCATGTACATCAACACATGTACCATACAATGTGCCAACCATGCACATCAACATATGTACCTTATAACTCAATCATGAACCATGTACCACACCAAGTACATCAACTATGTACTATTCCAAGTACATCAACCATTTATCATCTCATATATCAACCATGTACCATAAATCATATACCATGAGATGTTCCTTAGCCATATACCATACACAATGTACCACAAGATATATCGAGCAAGTATTATCAATGGTGTACCTCAACCATGTACCAATATCACCAAGATATGCACCTCATACATGTACTACCATAACCATGACATATACCAAACCATATTCAAGATAGACAAGAGTGTACTTCTAACAAGGTATCATGTCATCACCAAGGTGTACCATACCATGTATAATCACCACTATGCCATAAGCATGTACCATACCATAACCAATCATAACTAATATTCACATAAGCGTACCTGTAACCTGTAGTTGACCTGCTGAACTATAATATTGACATGTAACTCTTCCACAACCTTCAACATCCTAGTACCAACATTCTCGCCAAATCTGTCTTATCCTCATGGGACAAAGACTACTTGTCACGCGGGGCCTCACGTGATGTGCCCTAGGAAACCTGCGGTGGTGCCTCGTGGGACACTCTCAAGCTGACCTATGAGGGCCTACTTAATTAGGGTTACAGAGAAACCCTATCACTCTGCAGCTCTAAAACTTTCTCTGTTGCCCCAGACTTGATGTCAGATTCACCAATAGACCAAAATATTAGACCATAACATTTTCACAAGATATATATTCAATATAAATGTGTGTAACAAATGAATGTCTCATAATTTGTATTTATACTTTTTCAACCAACACATTTTCCTCACTTTAGGTCCGACCTGTACTTTCTTGTTATAACAAATTTACCCTTTAATTAATTCACTTGTAACCAACTAGGGGCTTCCTGACCATTCTTTGGGGCTTCTAACTTCACAAGGCCATAACTCCTCAACCGTGAGGAACCATGTGGAATACCACCTATCACCGAAAATGACATGACAAGTACTATCCATATATGAATATCTTACATGCATTTACATTTTCCTTCATGTCCATATTCCTTAACCGATTTCAGATCCTATAACCACACCTTCGAGGATTCGTGTAGACTTCATCAAATGCATCCAACACATAAGTTGACATCAATGACAACTAACTTACCATCAATCTTGACCACAACTATGGGTTATCTTGAATGCTCCAAGGGTTGACATCAATGGAAACCAATTGTCCAACAATCTCCCCCTTTGGTATTGATGGAAACACTAATGGCAACACTCATACTCTAGTACTCATGATCCCCTTGTGACCATTTCTCCTCATCAATGCTTATCTCTCTCCCCCTTTGACATCAATGGAAAATGGTATTTATCATTGGGGTTTCTCCCCCTATCTTCATGCATGTATTCTTTCTCTTCACATGTTTTTGTCCTCATGTTCCTTTCCACATTCCTCTTCTCTTTTGATAGCAAAGAGTGACTCCCCCTAAAAATATACCTTCTATGGATAATCCTTTTCTGACTTCATCTGCTTAACTCTTTCTCTTCTAATCTCTCTCTTTCTCTCCCTTTGACATCATGTAAAAAGGATATCTCCCCTTGTCGATATGTCTCCCCTTTCTTCATTCTACTGATCTTCCTTTCCAGATCTCTTTCTCTGATGATTTTTCTTCCCTTGACTTCTCTACAAGATGTAGAACTATATGGGACTTCATGTGTATGTTTTCTTTCCTCTCTTCCAATGTTTCTCATTTTCCATTGGTGCTTCCTCTTGTAGTTCTATGAAATATATAAAACGAATTAAAATTTATTGACTTCAAATGACCTGTCATGTTCACCGTTTAGACATTAGTGACCACACTTTTCAACAATTTCTCTCTGATGATATAACTTCTTTCGAAGGTTTTTATTTCCATGTTTTGCTATGCCTTTCACTGCCTATTTTCTTGTGACCAAATGATTCCATTTGTCAACTAATTCCATTGATTCCAATTGTAAATATGCTTTGTCATATATATGTCTAGACTTGCTAATGATATCATAAATCCATCTCTGTCCATATGTCATAAGCTGTCCATAACTCTTCTACTCAATTGTCCACAATGTTGACCCATCTGTCAATGTATTATCATGAAGGATTCTTTGATGTAACTGATCATCACATATTCCTGTTTCTCAGACTGAACCAATTATTTCCACTGACATCCTTGAACTTGTAATGATTATATCCCTTCCCGGAAGTGTGTCAATGATATTCCTCTAATATCTGCATGGGAACACTGCTTCTCAATCGATCAATCTGTCATTTTGTACTTCTATTATATGACTACTCTGAATCTATCTTTGAAAACACTTCAAACTAATTGAATGATGGTTCTCTGATCTATATTAGCTACTACACCGACTCCCCCTGTTCAATATTCATATTTATTGGGAGTCTCCAAGATGGATGTCTTATAACAATGGAGGAATCCACCTGCGAAGTAATATTCTTCTTCGTCTGTAAACTCATCATCTCTCTGAACTCTGAATTCTTCATCTTTTCCCATGAATTCATTATGATCTTGCACTATTATTCCTAAAAGCACAATCTCCTTAGCCTCTTCTTTATTCACATGCTCTTCTTTTCTTTCTTGCACTACTGCAAATCCTACGACCTCTGGGACATGTTCTTTATTCACCTTCTCTTCTAGTCTTTCTTTTCTTCTCCAAACATTCATGTATATGACATCAGTGTTTTCTTTCATGGAAGGCTCTATCCTGATTCTACAATTTCGAGCTATGTGACCATAGTTGTGGCATTTGTAACATTCAATGTTATGTGGGGCCACATGAACATTTCTTTCTTGAACATTTCTTCCATAAGCCCTGCAATCTACAACTTTATGTCCAAAGTTAGTACAATTAAAACAATGGCCATAAAATAAATTTACATACCTGGGAGTGAATGATCTTGTTTGTGGTGTAGTCCTTCTAAATTCATGCCTCGGTTGATCACAATCTTCTCTTATGTTGATCCCTTCATCATGGTTGAAGCTTCTTTGTTGCTTGAATGTCGAAGGTCTTGTTGAATATGTATCTCTATTATACTCAATCTTATTTGATTCTAGCTGACCATGATTTCTTTGTTTGAGTACTTCTACATAACTCTTTCTCTTTTCTTCATTCTTCTTTTCTGGCAACCTGGAGTGCTTCTCTTCATCCTTCTTTACTAATTATGTGGATGTTTCTCCTTATTCAACGTGTTGATATTGAGGATTTTAACTCTCAATGTGACAACTTCTTATTCAAGCTTCTCAACCTCTTCTTCTTTCTTCATCCTCTGAATCTTCATGACTTCTTCTAGTCTATTTGCTTCTTCAAGTTGTATATTCAAAGTGATCATTTCCTTTTCAATTCTTCTTTCTTCTTGACTAAATTATGCTTCAAGCTATTTTAAATCCTTAGTCATTTCCTTGAGATGATCTGTCAAACTCTTCTCTCTCTTCTTTGCTTCCTTTATTTGTGCTTCTATTTCAACTTCCAAACACTACTTCCCTTTCATCTGATTTTTGTATGTTTTTTCAGTCCTTCTAGCTTCTTCTAGTTGAGCTTTTAGATTTACGATGAACTATTGGGATTTTTTACAACTTTCTTGATAATTATTCTTTACTAATTGTTCCTAAAGAGACTTTTTTTTTCTTTCTTTCTTTTGTCAATTCGTCTAAGGCACTGATTAATTCTGCTTAAATATCTACTATGCCTTCTTCACAATCTTATTCTTCTGAATTTGTATGAAATGACAAGCATATTTCTTCTTGTTCTGTAGGTGCATCTTCTTTAGCACTCTCTGGATATGTGATGGGATATTCCTTGGAATAGAGATTATGTAGCTTATCCCAAAGTTCTTTAGTTGATGAACAATGTCCCACTCTATCTTTTACTGAATCACATAATCCTTCCAAGATGAAATCCATTTCCATTTTTTTGTTTCTTTTCAGTTCCTTCTTAGTTGCATTCTTTGGTTTCTTTGGACCGGTGTATCTTGTAACAACTAAGTACCAAATGTCATACCCCTATGCTCCTATTTTTTTTTTCATTTTATTGTTCCACATCTCATAATTCAGACCAATATGAAAATCAAACCACAGTATTCCATTAGCCCTGTATCCATTATCCATGACATTCATGATCTACCTTCTAGTGGCTAAACTATTTTCTTAAGGAACCTCTCTCTGATTCCAATTGTTGGAATATTGAGAGGGGGGTAGGTGAATCGGTATGATCACTTTTACCACTTTTAACCACAATATATAAACTTCAATATTATCATCAATATATCATCAATGTATCATCTATGATTGCATTCAATATATCATGAGCATATCAACATAAGCAACATCACATTAAATACACAGTACACCAAAATTTACATGGAAACCCAAATGGGAGAAAACCACACAATGATTTCTTATATATGTCAAATAATACATTCATTGGAAGAACCAACTTCCCAATTCTATAGCTACAACTCGAAGGAGGCTATGACCCCATTTTTACAGGATCCAACCTGAAGGAATCTACAACTCCCTAAATTCTCTGGCTCCAACCAAAAGGAGGATACAAACCCCTGATTCTCAAGCTCCAACATGAAGGAAGCTCCAACTCCCTGTGTTCTTTGGCACCAACCAAAAGGAGGATACAACCCCCTTTCCTTTCCCCTTCCTACTGCTCTGAAACACAAATGTAGACCAACTGTCACTACCATAATCATTGCGACTCTCACTTCCACTGCCACTGTCATTTCCACTGTCACATCAACCCGTCACTGTATCCAACCTATCAATGTCACCAAACTGTCATTGTATCCAACCTATTACATCACCTTATCACTGAGCAACTTGTCCAACTTGTCACTATCACTGATACTCAACCAGGTCCTCTCACATGGATCATATACCAAGGAAACCTCTCAACTAGTATATTTACAACATCACTAACACATGTCTCTACCAAGCATGTACCAATATCACCAACATACCATCACAAGATATGTGTCCAAACCATCAACCTGTACCATACCAAACATTAACAGTCTACCACAACCTGTACCACAACAAGTGCATCAAACATGCACCAACACATGTATCATGTACCTCAACCATCAACCATGTACATCAACACCTGTACCATACCATGTGCCAACCATGCACATAAATAATGCACATCAACACATGTACCTTATACATTAATCATCAACCATGTACCACACCAAGTACATCAACCATGTACTATACCGAGTACATCAACCATGTACCATAAATCATACACCATGAGATGTACCTCAACCATATACCATACACCATGTACCACAAGATATACCAAACAAGTACTATCAATGGTGTACCTCAACCATGTACCAATATCACCAAGATATGCACCTCATGTATGTACTACCATAACCATGACATATACTAAGACATATATCAAGATAGCCACAAATTTACTTCTAACAAGGTATCATGTCATCACCAAGGTGCACCATACCATGTATCATCACCACTATGTCTTAAGCATGTACCATACCATAACCAAGCATAAGAAACATTCACATAAGCATACAAGTAGCCTGTAGTTGACCTGCTGAACTATAATATTGACCTATAACTCTTCCGCAACCTTCATTAGCCTGGTATCAACATTCTCTCCAAATGTTTCTTGTCCTCGTGGGACAAAGACTACCTTCCACTCAGGGCCTCGCGTGATGTGCCCTAGGCAACCCGCGGGGGTGCCTCGCGTGATGTGCCCTAGGAAACCCGCGGGGGTGCCTCGTGGGGCACCCTCAAGATGACCCACGAGGGTATGATTAATTAGGGTTACATATAAACCCTAACACTCTACATATCTGAAATTTTCGCACTTTCTCTATTGCCTAAGAGTTGACATCAAATTCACCAATAAACCAAAATATTAAACCATAACATTCTCACAAGATAGATATTCAATACAAGTGTGTGTAAAAAATGAATGTCTCATGATGTGTGTTTATAATTTTTCAACCAACACCTTTTCCTCACTTTAGGTTCGACCTACACTTTCTTGTTATAACAACTTTACCCTTTAATTAATTCACTTCTAACCAACTAGGGTCTTCTTGAACATTATTTGGGGATTCTAACTTCACAAGGCCATAACTCCTCAACCGAGAGGAACCATGTGGCGTACCACCTATCACCAGAAACTACATGACGAGTACTATCCATCTATGAGTATCTTACCTACATTTACACTTTCCTTCATGTCCATATTACTCAACCAAATTCGGGTCCTATAATTACACCTTTGGCGCTTCGTGTAGACTTCATCAAATGCACCCAACACATCTGCTAACATCAACCACTCTTGTTGACATCAATGACAACTAACTTACCATCAATATTTAACACAACTCTAGGGTATATCAAATGCTCCAAGGGTTGAAATCAATGACAATCAACTGTCCAAAAATGGGTTTATTTACAACTATATTTATCTTGAACATTTTGGAAAATTACACTTGTCTAGCATTGCAGTGTTGTAGCTGCAATACCTAGAAACTATAAATTTACATGCTCTGTATACATTCCAACTGTTTATATATATATCAAGTGGAGTAATTACCCATCTCTGTTCACAAGCAGAGTTATATTTTGGAAAACAAAAACTGAGTGGAATTCAGTAGTTGAGATAATATTTCCCTTGACCAAGCTTGGACATTGCACTGGACACATTTTTTTCTCCTACATGATGATGGAAAAATTCTTAGCTAGAGTGGATGAATTCCATCGGCTAAGGATGGCCTAAAAAATATTTTAAAAACCTTAGAGCGAAAACTAGATTCGTGGAAGTCCAATTTCGGACTGAATAAACTTCAAAAATAACCAAGTTTTCCTTAGTAGAAATCGTAACCATGGATCTCAGAACAACAAGTTAATCCTAGACATTGATAGGAGTCCATTACACTCCAAATAATTCCTTTTCTTAGGGTCCTTTCAAACTGTTGGATTCCTCATAGGTTGATTGAAAGATACTAGCCATTAATCAGGGTCCTTAAGTACAAGGATTTGTCAAGGATCCATGTTGTTGTCAATCATTGGATCCATCAGGAAGTAGTTGGAGGAGAAATCTCCACTATTGATATTGGTCAAGTGGGGTCAATCATATCCTAAACCCCAGAAGTTTTCCCAACCTCAAAGTGTTTAGCACGGGCCGGTGGCCCGATGCCCAGTGGCCTGATTCCCACGCGGGGTTCCATTTCCCTTTATTATGTGTAGGTGTGAACGAGAAGGTGACATCACACATGATGTGGAAGTCACTTGGGAAGACAGTGCAACTGAGGATGTTATGTGGTAAAGGATAATTCAACCATGACTCACGTGTGGGGATGAGTCAAGCCCAAATCCTTGCATTGGAAAACTTAATCAACCATATCGTAATCATTGATACGTCGGATATGGGGAGTATAAAAAGTTACACCATGCCAGGAAAGTCATGATATACAGTGTCTAAGGCTATGTGTCACAAAGTGGTTCGTCCACGTGGCACCCAATGAGTGGTCCACGTGTCATGATGAATAAAGGCCACATGTCACCCCATGGTGGTGCCACGTGTCAAGTCGTTTTGGACGAATTGGATAGGAATCAGTGGGAAAAAAGAGTTCCACATTTCATGCCACATGTCATGCCACGTGTCTCACCATGTGTCATACCATGTGGAAATAGGGGATTTCCTGATGATTCAAATGTGGTTCTGACATAGGATACCCTTGGGGTAACGTCATTGGATCCTGATCATTGTATCTAAAGAGGATAACTTCCACTGTTGATTTGAGTCAATCAGAGTCAATCGACCCCAGAACCACCGGGGAGTTTTTTTACCTAGATTTGATAGGAATTCTGGTGCCTGATGTCCTGGTAACCACGTGTCATGTCATGAATAGAGACATATGGAAAGATATGATAGGGACACGTGTCTTGGGTGCCAACTCGGCTACCATGTAATTTTCCTTTTAAGCGAGAATAATGAGGAGTGACAAAAGGATGACGAGGGGTTCCAACGTGCTCCAAAGAGAACACGTGGAAACTCATATATATTATACCTTGTCGATGTTATTCCTCAGACATGTGGATAAATATTATCCTTCTTACCTAATGACGTCAGATCTCAGTCGTCCATCAGAGAGGGTTGTATGGAGTTGGAAGCTATTACGAAGGAGGAGGTACTTCGATAAGGAGTACTCCGAATATTAATCTGAATCATCGATCGAAAGATGGCTTTGATGAATGACAACTATTGATTTCCTTGAGGTCCGTAGGTTATTTACGAATGTTAGGTGAGATAATCATTATCTATCACACTTAATGGAGGATTCGATGAAATCAGAGGCGTTAATTGTCAAATCTCATGGGTCATATGATCCACTGGATGTATGTTGTTGGACTCCACTTTCCCAAATATGAAGAGGTTAGAGAGGTTCTTAACCCGTGCATGAATTTAATACTTTGATGAAATCCTATCCATATATTGTCAGATCACCAAGACCGTCAAATATGTCGGGTTGGATGCTATCGAAGTTGCAGAGTGGTTCAGGATAGAAGAACTCCTATGGAAAGGGTTTTGATAACATTGAAAATGTAGTATGGAGGCTCGATATAGTGTGGGTCTAGGGTAGTACATGCTAGGTGCCACTTCCTTGCCACATGGGTTGGAATGTGTACCAGGGTGCCACATGGCACTAAGGTGGAAGTAAGGACAAAAAGGGATGAAACATTTGGAGTGATGTAACTTTTGAACCCGAACTTGTATTTGAGCGTAGTTACATTCATTAGAAATCTTTGGATGAGCATAACCAATTTACAAAATCTAAGTGAAGAAATAAATAGTTGGAAAAATTGAATAAATTTTACCCCCATTCCTTAGAAGGTACTTAAGGGGTCGGGTATGTTACAAAGTGGTATTAGATATCTGGTTTCAACACTAGGCCTGGATGGGACATAGATCAAATATAGGGTGGATATATTAATGTTAATAAGAGTTAGTAATTGCAAAGTTGTTATATATTATTGTTGTCTAACAAATATTACTAACTTCACTTTTTATAGAATTACATAAATTAGAAAGCTTTGGATGAGCATAACCAATTTACAAAATCTAAGTGAAGAAATAAATAGTTGGAAAAATTGAATAAATTTTACCCCCATTCCTTAGAAGGTACTTAAGGGGTCGGGTATGTTACAAAGTGGTATCAGATATTTGGTTTCAACACTAGGCCTGGATGGGACATAGATCAAATATAGGATGGATATATTAATGTTAATAAGAGTTAGTAATTGCAAAGTTGTTATATATTATTGTTGTCTAACAAATATTACTAACTTCACTTTTTATAGAATTAAGAATATATAGACCGAAACAGAGACCAACATCATGGTAGATAGGAAAGAGACACCAAGGATTTCTATCCATGAGGAGGAAATCACGGGACATTGGATTTACATGAGTATTGGAAGAACAAAATCCAATGGACATGAAGAAGGTAAGGAGAAAAGCATAAATTTGATGGAAACCGTCAAGAATTTGCAAAAACATGTTCAAAGTTATAAAGAAGATAATGAGAGGCTTAGGAAAGGAAAGGAACAACACGATGATTTCAACATAAAGATATTATGAAGCTTGAACATAATAGAGATGAAATGTACAAAGTGTCAGAGTCTAGAAAGGGAAGGGAACATAAGTCTCGTGAAAGAAGAAGTGAGACAAGGAATGATGATAGACACCATCAACACTCATCTAAACATCCAACTAGGAGGCCATGCAGTATCTCAAGCCCATCCCCTATCAGGAAACATAAGAGGAAATCTGGGGCAGATGAGCTAAAGGGAGAAATGAATAAGATCAAGCCTCCTACTTTTGACAGTGAGCAAAAAAAGGATGAGGATGTCGAGACCCGGTTGTTGGGAATGAGAAAATACTTTCAACTACATATCTATTCCTCTCAGGAAGAATGGAGAATATAAATTTATCAGCTTAAATGAAAAGCATCAATGTGGTGGGATCATTTTGTACAAGTGTAAAACATTGATGAGAAGAATGTTACTTGGGAGGATTTTAAGAGATATTTTGAAAATAAATATTTAACCAAATGCTACTATGATAGGNAAATTTATCAGCTTAAATGAAAAGCATCAATGTGGTGGGATCATTTTGTACAAGTGTAAAACATTGATGAGAAGAATGTTACTTGGGAGGATTTTAAGAGATATTTTGAAAATAAATATTTAACCAAATGCTACTATGATAGGAAAATGAAAGAGTTATCTGAACTTAATCTTGGGAGCAGGACCATAGATGGGTATGAGAGAAGATTTTTAGAACTATTGAAATATGTGTCATTTATAAAATATGAACATATGAATATTCAAATATATTTAAGTGGGATTCCATCATTCATGAGTGATAAATTACAATATGATGATCCTAAGATGTTGGAAGAAGCCATAAGAAGAGTTAAATGTCTCTATGATTAACATAAAGGAAGAACAACATTCCAAAATGCTTGGGAAGACAAAAAGAAAAAAAATATGGAGCAGAGGAATAAGGGAAACAAACCCCCATTTTTCAGAAATAACACTCAAAGAAAACTACTTTCCAAAGAGCCTAGGATGGTTGAAACCGTGGGACAAAGACAAAGAAAACAACCCATAAAGTGTTGGGGTTGTAATGGATACCATATGTACCGAGAATTTCCTCTCAGAGATGAAAAATTGAAGGTTATTCACAATGTACAACAAGTTGGAATAGTTGAATATATGGGCAAGTATATACCAAGAATTTATACATCCATGGACAACAAGCATCATGAATTTCAGTCTCACATGATTGAAGTAAAAGGTAATATCAAAAACGAACCTATTGCTATTTTAATTGATTAAGGAGCTAGTCATAGTTATCTAGACCCTAATATGGTAGAAATGTTTCATTTTCCAAAAATCAAACTGGGAAAACCTTGGTTGGTACAACTAGATACTAGGACTAAAAGGAATATTAATGAAATTGTTAAAGCATTCCCAATGGATATGAATGGGCTACATACAAAAGCATATATGAATATCATACCTTTGGGATATTATGATTGTCTCATTGGTATGGATTGAGTGGACAAGCACCATGTTGTTTTGGACTGTCACAACAAATCCTTTACTTTCTTAGATGAAGAAGGGAACTTGAGAAAAGTACAGGGGATCCCAAGAGCTATAACCATTAGAGAAGTTTAATCCTTGCAACTGAAGAAAAGTTTTAGAAAGGGATGCCAACTATTTGCAGCGCATATGGAGGAAGATCCTAAGGACAAGGTACCCAACATTGATGACTATGAAGTTCTAAAATACTTTGCATATGTGCTTGGAGAAATTATCAGATTACCACCCAAAAGGGATATTGATTTTTCAATTAATTTAATTCTTGGAGCAGTCCCTATATCCAAGGATCCTTACAGAATGATCATACCCGATTTGAAGGAGTTACAAATGGATCTTGACGAACTCTTGAAGAAAGGATATATACGCCCAAGTGTGTCACCTTGGGGTGCACCGATGTTATTTATGAAAAATAAGGATGGCACCTTGAGACTTTGCATTGATCTCAGGTAGCTAAACAAGGTAACTCTAAAGAAAAAATATTCTCTGTCGAGGATAGATGACCTCTTTGATCAGTTGAGAGATGAAAATGTATTTTCTATGATTGATATTAGATCTTTATATCACCAAGTGAGGATTAAAGAAGAGGACATTAGTAAGACTGCTTTCAGAACAAGGTGTGGCCACTACAAGTTCACAATGGTGCCATTTGGATTGTCAAATGCACCAACTATTTTCATGTGTTTAATGAATGGTATTTTCAGAGAATACTTGGACAAGTTTGTCATTGTATTTCTGGATGACATCATTTTTTATTCCAAATATGAAGAAGAACATGAACAACACTTGAGGATGGTGTTGCAAGTGTTGAGAGAACATCAACTATATTCTAAGTTGAGTAAATTCTCTTTCTACCAGAGGCAAATTCATTACTTAGGCCATATCGTATCGGAGGAAGGTATAGTTGTAGATCCTGAAAAGATAAAATCCATCACATAATGACCAACACCATGAAATTTCTCTGAGGTGAGGTCCTTCATGGGACAGATAGGTTATTATAGGAGGTTCATTAAAGTATTTTCCTGAATTTCACACCCAATCACATCTTTGCAGAAGAAAGGTGTAAAAATTGTGTGGACACCTGAATGTGAAAGAAGCTTTCAACATTTGAAAATCTTACTGACAAGTGCACCTATTCTGAAAATTGTTGATCCTAATGAAGATTTTTTTATATGAATCGATGCATGCAAAGAAGGGCTTGGTGGGGTCCTTATTTAGAATGGCCATGTGGTGTGATATGAATCAAGAAATATGAAGGAACATGATAGGTTGTATGCCACTCATGATTTAGAGTTGGCCTCTATTTTTCATGCCTTAAAATTTGGAGGCACTACCTTATGCGTAGAATATTTGAGTTGAGAACATATCACAATAGACTGAAATACTTATTTGGACATCCAACCTTGAATTCCAAGAAAAGAAGATGGTTAGAATTCCTCAGTGAATATGACTTTGTTATTAAACACATCAAAGGTAAAGAGAAAAAGTTGGTTGATTCACTCAACATTAGAGTACATGAAATACATGCTTTATCCATCAACATGTGCAAACATGAATTACAAAAGAAAATTTTAGAGGCTACAAAGTCAAATCATAAGTATGAGGAAATGAAAAGAAAGCTACAATAAGGAAAAATGCAACATCAAATTGAGAATTATGAGTTGAGGGAAGAAGGAGTTATTATGTTCAAGGATAGAATATATGTGCTAGATAATCAAGAGTTGAAAAATATGCTCTTATTAGAAATGCATAAGGTACCTTATGCTAGACACCTAGGCTACCAAAAGACAATTGCAACTGTCAAAAAGATATATTATTTTCTAGGTATTAAAAAGGAGGTTGCATATTTCATTGTCAAGTGTCTTGAATGTCAAAAGGTCAAGGATGAGCACATACACCTAGCTTGGTTATAACAACCTTTGCCCATTCCTGAGTAAAAATGAGAAGTGGTAACCATGGACTTCATTACTAAACTTCCCAGGACTACCAAACAACATGATTCAATTATGGTAGTTGTGGACAATCTCACCAAAACTACCTATTTTATTCCTGTAAAGATAACTCACGAGGAAACCAACATTGTTGATATCTACTTGAAGGAAGTAGTTAGACTGCATGGGATACCAAAAGTGATTGTATATGATAGAGATCCCAAGTTCACCTCGAATATTTGGAAGTGGTTGTTCAAAGTATCTGGAACATATTTGAATTTCAGTACAACTTACCATCCCGAGTTAGATGAACAAACAGAGAGATTCAACCAGATAATAAAGGACATGCTAAGAATGCATGTCATGGACAAACCTTCGAAATGGGAGGATTATTTACACCTGGTTGAATTTTCTTATAACAATGGATATCATGCATCTATAAAGATGAGTCCATTTGAGGAACTTTACAGAAGGAAATGCAATACACCAGTAAGATGGCACAATCCAATTGATAGGACGATAGTTGGACTATATTTACTAAGGGATATGGATGATCAAATGATGAAGATAAAACATAACTTGAAGGTTTCCCAAGACAAGAAGAAAATTTATGTTGATAAGCATAGAACCCCTAGTGAATTTTTAGTAGGTGACCATGTATTTTTGAAATTGAAAGCAAGGAGAAGTTCACTAAGGTTGGGAAGGTTCTCAAAACTAGAATCATGATACTATGGACCATTCAATGTTTTGGAAAGGATTGGTCCTGTAGCTTATATGTTTGCATTACCAACATCCATGTGTATCCATAATTTTTTTCATGTATCATTACTCAAAAAGTATGTACTTGATACTAATAATGTCATTGATTGTAATGTGATTCAGGTAGAGCCAAAGGGAGAACTCTAGGTACAACCAATATTCTTTTTGGACTGGAAAACCAAATTGATCCTGAATCGATTCATAAATATGGTAAAGGTCCAATGGAATTGGTATGACACTGAAGAAGCAACCTAGGAACATGAAGATGATATGCTGGAAGAACACCCACATTTTTTTGTAAATTTTTGAACTTTTGTTTGTCTATATATGTATGTTGCACTGAGAAAGTGCATAAATGGGGGGGAGGGGAATGTAGTACCCCTAGGCCGAACCCCAATTGAAATGTAATTGTAGATATGTACATAGGCTAGTGAGCCAAGAACTTCATTTGGCCAGTGAGTTTGTTTTATATTATGTATTTTCACTTTGAATTTAATAGAAAAACAAAACTGCATGCAGACCATCCTAACAATAAGAGTTTGTGGGAATAAACTGCACTATATGGGAAAGGGGGGCTAAGCCACATGGCTTAAAACAAGGAAATACTAATAAAATATTTCCATAAAAGGAGAAATGGTAAGGATATATTTTTTCCCTAAGTCTTTGGAAAGGGGAAACGAATCACCTTTTGTTCAAAGGAAACTTGAGGAAGTGACAAGTGGCACTTCAAGAGAATGCAAACAAAATAGCAAACCTTAGTGCATTTTTCTCATTCCATCCATATGTTCTAAGGGACTATTATGCTCTCCATGATTTGTACCATATCCTTGTTGTTGTAAGGGTTTCTACTAGATTTCATTTTGGTTGAAGAACACTTAAGGAGGATTTGTTAGGAGTTAAGTTGAAGAGGCAGGTTTTTTAGGCCTGTGTGAATTCTCTCCAGGTGATATAATTGTAGGGAATTTGATTCCCAGAGGTGCCAAGTTACAGTTACAGAACTATGCATCTTCATGTCCATCTTGTTGCTGAAGCCTGAAAGGGAAGTGGGGAATCCATAAGGGCACACTTCCTGGGTGGGACAATCATGTGGGGAAATTAGAGACTATAGACTAGTTGTTGAACTTGGCACCTGAATGTGAAATATTGTTGCCGCTGAGAGACCTTATTTGGATAGTATTTCCTTTGCCAAGTGGAGTTTAAGCCCCATCTCAGGGGTGACCTGGTATCAGTTTGTGGGTAACATAGTCTAAGGTTGGGAGGAAAGTTATAGGTCTGCATGTAGTTTGTGGTTCATTTATATCAGATAAGTATCCACTATGTGCTTTTTGAAATTTATTTTTGAATGAGAATGTATGATATCTTGTGTTGGGTATTACTGTGCAATTATTATGAGTTCTTGTCATGAATAATTGTTATTTTCTGAATTTATTCAGTAGAATCTCTATTAGAATAATTCAGGAGCTGTAATTAAGTAATTGTGCCATGGGCTTATTTACAAATGTAGTTATCCTCAACATTTTGGAAAATTACACTTGTATATCACTGTAGTGTTGTAGCTGTAATACCTAGAAACTGTAAATTCACATGCTCTGTATACATTACAATTGTTTATATATGAACATATGTACACACACACATACACACACACATCTCAAGTAGGGTAATTACCCATCTCTATTCACAAGTAGAGTTATCTTTTGGAAAACATAAATTGAGTGGAATTCAATAGTTGGGATGAAATTTCCCTTGACCAAGCTTGGAATGTGCGTTGGACACATTTTTTTTCTCCTACATGATGATGGAAAAATTATTATCCAGAGTGGATGAATTCCACCAGCTAAGGATGGCCTAAATAATATTTGAAAAACCTTAGAGAGAAAACCACATTCATTGAAGTCCAATTTCAGACTAAATAACTTAAAAAATAACCAAGTTTTCCTCGGTAGAAATCCTAACCATGGATCTTGGCACAACGAGTTAATACTTGCCATTGTTTGGAGTCCATTACACTCTAGAGAATTACTTTTCTTAGGGTCCTTGCCAACCATTGGATTCCTCGAAGGTGGATAGAAAGATCTTGACCATTAATTGGGGTCCTTAAGTACGAGAATTTGTTGAGGATCCATGTTGTTGTCAACTGTTGGATCCATCGGGAAGTAGTTGGGGGAGAAATATCCATAGTTGATATTGGTCAAGCGGGTTCAATCAGATCCTATATCTCAAAAATTTTCCCAACCTTAAAGTGTTTGGCACGAGTTGATGGCCCGGTGCCCGGTGGGTAGTGTTCCCACATGAGGTTCAATTTCCCTTTATTATGTATAGGAATGAATGGGAAGGTGATATCACGCATGACATGGAAGCTACTTATGCAGAAAACATGACTGAGGATGTTATGTGGTGAAGGATAAATCGACCACGAGTCGCGTGTGGGGCCGAGTTAGGCCCAAAACCCTACATTGGCACCTTTAAACGATGACTGTCAGATCTATCGGTTGAGATATCTGAGCCATAGATATTTTGTGTGAGCTCATGAGTAGTTAATCCCTAGATGAACTTAATCAACCATCTCATAATCATCGGGATGTCGTATATCAGGAGTATATAAAGTTACACCACACTAGGAAAGTACCGATGTCCAGTGTATGGGGCTACATGTCATGAAGCGTTTCATCCACGTGGCACCCAATGAGTGGTCCACATGTCACGCTGAAGGAAAGCCATGTGTCACCCCGTGGTGGTTCCACATGTCAAGTGGTTTTGGATGAATTGGACAAGGATTAGCAGGAAAAACTAGTGCTACATGTCTCATCACGTGTCATACCACATGTCAGTAGGGGATTTTCTTATGAGTTAGATGTGGGTTTGATGGAGGATGAATACCCTTTGGGTAACGTCATTAGATCCTGACCATCAGATGTAAGGAGAATAACCTACACTGTTGATTTGAGTCAATGGGAGTCAATCAGCCCCTGAACCACTGGGGAGTTTTGTTACCTAGATGTGTTGGGAAGTTTAGTGCCCGGTGTCCCGGTGGTTATGTGTTGCACCATGAATAGAGAAAAATTTCATGTTATGATAGGGACATATTTCCTAGGTGCCAACTTGGCTACCACGTAGTTTTCCACTTAAGCGAGGCTAATGAGGAGTGATGACATGATGATGAGGGGTTCCAATGTGTTCCTAAGAGAACACGTGGAAGCCCGTGTATAGTAGACCCTGCTGATATTATTCCTCAGACATGTGGCTAAATCTTAGCCTTCAGACCTAACGACGTCATACCTCAGTTGTCCATCGGAGAGGGTTGGATAAAGTTGGAAGTGATTATGAAGGAGGAGGTACTCCAATAAGGAGTAATCCAGATATTAATTTGAACCACCGATCGAAGGATGACCCTAATGCATGACAATCATCGATTTCCTTGAGGTTTGCAGGTTATTTATGAATTTTAGGTGAGAGAAGTGTTATTCATCACACTTAATGGAGGCTTCGATGAAATCACAACTGTTAATTTTCAGATCCCATGGGCCATCTGATCCACCAGATATATGATTTCAGAATCCACTTACCCAAATACTAAGAGGTTGGAGAGGTTTTTAACCCATGTGTGAATTTAAGACTTCGAAGAAATCCTAGATATAGACTACCAGATCACCAGGACCATCATATCGGTCGGGGTGGATTTTATCGGAGTTGCAGAGTGGTTCAGAATGGAAGAAATTTGATAGAAGGGGTTCTAATAACATTGAAAATGTAGTATGGATGATTGATAGAGCGTGGGCACGGGGGTAGTACATGGCAGGTGCCATCTCTGTGCCACATGGGATGACACGTGTACCAGGGTGCCACGTAGATGCCATGTGGCACTAAGGTGGAAGTAAGGGTAAAAATGGCCAAAAACATTGGAGTGTTGTAACTTTTGAACCCAAACTTGGATTTGAGAATAGTTATAGTCATTAGAAAGCTCTATATGAGCAAAACCAATTTACGAAATCTAAGTGAAAAAATAAATAGTTGGAAAAATTGAAAAATTTTGACCCCCATTCCTTAGAAGGTACTTAAGGGGGTTGGGTATGTTAACTTCTAATACAAGGAAATATTCAAGATAATATGTTTCCAAGCTTCATAGAAAAATAATAATTATCATCATATTTTATATAGTCTTCATCTTGTTGTATCTCAACTCCATTCCTTCCCCATTCTTCATTCTCCTCATGCTCTATGACAAATTAGTCTCTTCATGGTCAACATATTCATATTAATTAATGTGAACAACTTAATTCATTATTTCATATTCTTGGTCTCCATTAGTTTTTTTTTTCCATTTGAAAGGATCCATGGTTTGTATTTTATAAGAGCATCCACATCATTGGATTCCTCAGTGTCATGCACAATAGGAGTAAAATTGGGTAGTTCATATGTATAAATGTGAGTGAGTGGAAGTTCTCCCTCTTCAACTTATTTCTTAGGTGGTGGCACAAAAACATTTCCCTTGCTCAAATTGAATCCTTGTATAAATTGATTCTATAGTGTTCCTTAACCCTTAAAATTGAAATACAACTAGGTTTATAGAGGACATAATTTCACAAAGCTAGATGCAAGAGACAACAATATGAAATATGAAAAAGATACCCTGGTATTATGATTCTCAAAATAAATAATGAAATGTTCACTTTCCTCTTAAGGTGGGGAGACCTTTCACTAAGAAAAGATCCAAATACGACAACACATGGAAAAGCTCCATAGTCTACTATCTATTTTAAATATATTCTTAACAGAAAAAACCCCGCAACTTGTCATACCATCACTAATGGGTACCAACTACCTAGTGGGACTTATAAAGTGGACCATTTTGTTGGACAATTGGTTGTCATTGATGTCAACCCATAGAGAATTCGATATTCCCTAGATTTGTGATCGATATTTATGGTGAGTTAGTTGTCATTGATGTCAACAAGATTGGTTGATGTCAACAAGTGTAATGGGTGAATTTTATGAAGTCTACACGAAGCCCCAGAGGTGTGGTCATGAGACCCGAAGTTGTTTGAGGAATAAGGACATGAAGGACAATGTAAATGTATGTAACTCATTCATGGATGGAAAATATGTATCATGTCATTTCTGATGATATGTTGTACGCCACGTGGTTCCTTATGATTGAGGAGTTATGGCCTTGTGAAGTTGGAGGACCCCAAAGAATGATATAGAAGCCCCTAGAAGGTCAACAAGAAGTTACAGGTAGTTTATTAAGGGTAAAGTAGTTGCACAAAGAATTTAATTATGGGTAAAGTAGTTGCAACAAGAATTTAATTATGGGTAAAGTAGTTGCAACAAGAGAATGTGGGTTATCCCTAAAATAAGGAAAAGGGGTAAAATAGTTAGAAGCTAACCCCTAAAGGAAGTCACTTGGAAAGTATAAATAAGACTTCAAGAGAATCCTATTAAAACCTATTAAGAACATTGAATATCCATGTTGTAAAGTGTTATGGGAAGGTATTATTGACAGATCTAAAGCAGTGAGACTGAGGCAGTGAAGCTCAGTGAAGAGAGAAATTGCAGGAGCTAACAAGGGACAAAATTGAATTTACTATTCTAGGGTTTACCTGAGGTTATCCACGAGTTGTAATGAAGGAAGAGAGAGGACATATGTGAGTTGCAGAATCATAGAATATCAAACATACATAGGTTTTAGTGAAGGAAAACAAGGGCGTATAGAGTTTCTGAGGTATCGACGAGTTACAGGTCAACAGGGTGCGGATGTACGCGGGTTGTAGTGGAGGAAAGCGTAGATATCCGTGGGTAGTAGAGGAGAAATTCATAGATTTGTGAAAAGGATTAGGAAAGGTTGAGAAGTGATTCTTGTATCAGGTTGTTGATGCCTAGGTTGGTTTACTCAATTGCTATATGAGACAATAGGATGTCTACAAGATCGAAGGTATGTTTATGTGTTAGTTTTGAGGCTTATGCTTATGTTTTTATGGTACATTCTTGAGACATGTCATGGTAGTGATTGTGCATGGTACATATTGGTGATGATATGATACATTGTTAGAGGCACATCTTGCATACTTGGCATATGGTTTTTGTATGGTATATGAGTGATATGGCACATGTTTGATGGTATCTCTTGTTACATGGTTTATGGATGTTGGAACATGCTTGAGGCACATGATTTGAGGTACATCTTGGCTACATGTTGATGGTGTTTCCTTTGGTATATTTTTGAGGAATTCATATATGTTAGAGGCACATCTTTGGTGCATGGTGTAAGGCATATTATTGGCACATGTACTTGGTGTGGTACATGGATAATGGTATAGCATAGGTTTGATGCATGTTTCGACATAGGTTTTCTTGCATGGTTGATGCACAGTTTTGTACAGGTGTTGGTGCATTGTTGATGCACGGTTTGGTATAGGTTTATGCGCATGGTTGGTACAAGATGATGTACATGGTTTATGTACATGTGTTGGTGATGTTGAGAATATAGTTGAGAGGGGCCCTTGGTGATCGTGGATCTGGTATCATTGATGTTGAGTATCAGTGACAATAATAGGTTGAAAAGTTACAGGTTGATGTGACAGTGACAGTGGTGGTGAAATTTTTTTCTACACTTACATTTCAGGGTGGTAGGATGGGCAAGGAAAAGGGGGTTGTAGCCTCCTTTCGGTTGGTGCCATAGAATACAGGGTGTTGGATCTTCCTTCTGGTTGGAGCCAGAGAATTCAAGGGGTTGTATATTCCTTCAGGTTGGAGCCTATAAATAGGAGGTCATAGCCTCCTTCCAATTTCATCTAGAGAATTGGGAAGTTGGTGCTTCCAATGAATGTAATATTTGAATATAAGAAATCATTTTGTGGTTTTCTCCCATTTGGGTTTCCACATAAATTCTGGTGTACTGTGTATTTGATGTGATGTTGCTTATGTTTATATGCTCATTATATATTTAATGCAATCATAGATGATACATTGATGATATACTGTTGATAATATTGAAGTATATATATTGTAAGTGGTAAAAGTGCTCATATTGATTCACCCCCCCCCTCTAACCACCAGAAAGAAGATCATGGAGTACAATATGTTTGGGGTACCACAGTTTGATGGTCAGAATGGTTAAATATTTGAAATGTGGATTATCAGGATGAAAACATTCTTAGAGGCACATGTGTATGATGTTTGGAAATCAGTTGTTACAGGATACACTACTACAAAGAAACCAAAGACTACAACCAAGAGGAAATTGAAAAGAAACAAAAAAATATAAATGGATTTAATATGGGTAGGACTATGTGATTCAATAAGAGAGAAAGTTGGAACGTGTTCATCAACTAAATAACTTTGGGACAAGCTACATAATCTCTACTTTGATAAGCCTGCCATCAAAAATCTAGAGAATGCTAAAGAATATGAAAGAACATAACAAGAATAAATATGCTCATCATGTCATACAGATTCAGAAGAATAATATTGTGAATAAGGAATAGTAGATCTTGAAGAAGAATTAATTAGTGCTTTACATGAATTGACAAAAGAGAGGAAGAAAAAAAAGTCTCTTGAGGAACAATTAGTTAAGAATAATTCTCAAGAAATTTCTGAAGAATCCCAACAGGTCATCATGAATCTAAAATCTCAGCTGGAGGAAGCCAGAAGGATTGAAGAAACTTACAAAAGTTAGATGGAAGAGAGGCAGTGTTTGGAAGCCAAAATAGTAGCACAAAGAAAGGAAGCAAAGAAGAGAGAGAATATTTTGATAGATCATATCAAGGAAAGATTAGAGGACCTTAAAAAACTTGAAGCAGAATTTGGTCAACAAGAAAAAGGACTTGAAGAAGAAATCGTCTCCTTGAATATATAACTTGAAGAAGAAAAGAGAAGGGAAGAAGGCATGAAGATTCAGATGATGAAGAAAGATGAATAGGTTCAGAATCTTGAAGAAGAAGTTTTCACATTGAGAGTTAAAATCATCAAGCTCAACAAGAACGTTGAAGAGAGAGAAACATCCACATCATGAGTAAAGAAAGATGAAGAGAAGCACTCCATGTTTCTAGAAAGGAAGAATGAAGAAAATAAAAATATTTATGCAGAAGTACTCAAAGGAAAGAATCATGGTCAACAAGAGTGAAAGAAGAATGGGTATAATAGAGATACATATTCAACAATACCTTCCACATTTAAGCAACAAACAATCTTCAATCATGATGAAGGGATAAACAAAAGAGAAAATTGTGATCAACCGAGGCATGAATTCAAAAGAAATCAACCGTAAAGAAGATCATTCAACCCTAGGTATGCAAATTTATTTTATGGTCCATTTTACTTGTACTAACTTTGGACATAAAACTATAGATTGCAAGGCTTATGGAAGAAATGTTCAAGAAAGAAATGCTTATGTGGCTCCACATAACATTGAATGTTAAAAATGCCACAATTATGGTCACATAACTCATGATTGTAGAAACATAATGGATACTTCTATGAAAGAGAACACTGATATTAGATATACGAAAGTTTAGAAAAGAAAACAAGAACAGGTAAAAGAGGAGCAGAAGAATGAAGGAAACCCATAAGTCATACTCTTAGGATTGAAAATAGTATGAGATCAAGAAAAATACACAAGAGAAAAGGAAGATGTTGGATATAGGAAGGTTTGGAGAAGAAATGGAAAATAAAAAGAACATGTGAATAAAGAATATGTCCTAGAGATCACAATATTTGCAATAGTACGAGAAATAAAAGAATAACAAGTGAGTAAAGAATAGGCCCAAGAGATTGTACTCTCAAGAATTGCAGTGCAAAATCATAATGAATCCACAATCAAAAAGGAAGAAGCCAGAGTTCATAGAGATGATGAGTCTACAGACGAAGAATAAGATTATTCCTCATTAGGTAATATTCCTCCATTGTTTTGAGCAATCTGTATTGGAGACCCCCATCAATAATAATATTGAAGAGTGGGATTTTATGCAGTAGCTACTACATATCAAAGAACCATCTTTTGAGCAATTTGAAGTGCTTGCAGAATTTGGGAAAGAAGTTCAGAATGGGTTGATGACAGAAGTGTGGAATGCCCAGTAACATTTTGTTTTGGAGAACATACACATGTAGGTATCAGTTGGCAGTTACACATGCAAAAGTTTATGATTTTATTCCACGTATGTATTCAAGAAGATATATCTTCAGTACAGGTTGTTCCAGACATGTAGAGTTTGATTTGCAATTAGAGAAGACCAATGTACACATTTGATTCAGGTTGAAGAAACAAGAATATGTGGTTATCATTTACATAAGAGAATCCTTCATAATAGTACATTGACATACATGTTAACATTGTGGGAAGTTGAGTCGAAGAGTTATGGACATAAACGGATTTATGAGATCACTGGCTTGTCTAGACATATATATGACAAAGTATATTTGGAATCAGTGGAATCAATGGATAAGTGAGATTTTTAGCAGGTACAAAATACATGGTTCAAAGAAGATGCACAATAGTTGATTGAAAATTGGAATTGTCATCAGAAGGAAATTATTGAACAATATGGTAAAGTGAACATGACAAGTAATTGAAGAAATCAAGTAATGAATGATTTTTATATATGTCAGAGAATTACAAGAGGAAGCACCAATGGAAAATAATCAACACTAGAAGAGAGGAAAGGAAACATATACAACTAACCCTACATTGATCTACACTATATCTTGCAGAGAAGTAAAGGGAAGATAAATCGCCAGAGAACGAAATCATGAAAGAAATATCAGTAGCATGTAGACAGGGGGAGTTATCCTTTTTCCCATGATTTGAAAGGGAGAGGAAGAAAAAGATCATAAGAGAAATATTCAAGCACATGAAGTCAGAGAATCATTGTTCAGAAAAGGTATACTTTCAAGGGGAGTCAATCTTTGTTATTGATATCAAAAGAAAGGAGGAACTTGGAAAGACAAGCGAGGAGAGAAACATGTGAAGAGAAAGAACATAAGCATGAAGACAGGGGGAGAATCCCCAAGGAGAGATACCCTTGTCCATTTATATCAAAGGGGGAGAGAGAGAAACATTGATGAGGAGAAAAAGTCAAATGGGGAGCATGAGTATTGGAGTATGAGTGTTTCCATCAATGCCAAACATGGATATTGTTGGACAGTTGGTTGTAATTGATATAAACCCTTTGAGCGTTCGAGATTCCCCAATGTTGTGATAAATATTGATGGTGATTTAGTTGTCATTGATATCAACAAGTGTGTTTGATGTCTGTTATCACCATAAAAATTTTCGGACAAGATCCAAGTCTCGGGAATTTAGCAAGAGCTACGTCATCGTGGAAGCTTGATAGTTTGGAGAATTGATAACTTAGAGGACTAGGACATGTCTAGTGGCGTATGGACGGATATAGCGGAGGTGCAAAAGGTATAACTCGATAGACAGTCGATTATAAAATGACCCATATCAACGGCTGGAGCCCATATCAGGCGATGAACTTGCATGTGACTTAACCATGTAAAGGTGGACCGGGGAAACCATTGTGGTTTTTAAAGTGGATGCATGGCGCCTCTAGAGATACATTGGGGCGAAAGGAGGGTTGCTTGAAACCACTTTCACCAAAGCCCCGATGTCACATGTTCCAATATGCCAAATAAACTAGTCGTGGGGCGGGCGATGGCTGGTCAAAATCACCTCGTTTTACTCGTTCAGTACTTCACAACCATATGATGTCAGGTGAACGACACCATATAAGGATCTTGAAAGATAATCATTTGAAATGGATTGGCCAAGTGTGGTGAACCAACGTACCTGTAAGAGAATCTGTCAGTGATTCATGATTTGGAACTCTATAACTACCAATTCTAAAGTATGGAGACATAATATCATCCATAAATGAAGTAGTCTCAAATTTGCTCAACTCTCTGATTTTTGTAGGAACATTTCGGTACCCACAAAATTGGGATACATGGACAAATCTATATCTAGTGAAACCGGTCATTCAGGCAACATGGCATATTTACCTATGAGTAAGAAGGAAAGGGTAATTGCCCATATATTAGTGACTAAATTCCACACAGAACCCGCTACAGACTCATAATTGGAAGTAAGGCTAAATCCCATTATGAGGGATCTAGTCATCAACAAGTGAGCTGTAAAAAAGAAATGGAGAAAATGACAGAAGAAAGAAACCATAGCTGAAACGACTGAAAGTGTTGGAGAGAATCAACTGACCTGGTTGGATACTCTAAAGGATGATTCGCTAAGATAAAATGAACTCTCAGGTGAAGATAAGTAAATACCAGCAAGGTTTGGACAAATGGCGCCTAGATATGATGAACCTATTCCTAACGATCCCTCTAAAATAGGGTAACGATTATTATAAATCATTCCTCCTTGTAACTTATCTCTAATCTTAGAATGATGAGAATTATGAACATTTTGTATTCCATGAAGAAACCTTCTCTCTCTATATATTATCTTGAGGATATAGAAAGTATGGAGAAAAGAGGAGTCTGACCTCTGTGCAGGAAATTTTTTTGTAAATTTTGGGGCTAGAATGAATATATAAATGCAGAGGCAGATTTTGGATTATTTATGAAAATATTCTAACTGACAGTGATATGAGTCTTGTTTCCCTCTCATAGTATGTATTTCCTGTAAGCACACATTTAATTTACACTTCTTTCTGTCTAACTTGGATATTTAGAGGCCCAAAATTCATTATTTGATGCTCTTGGCTTAGAAACTTAGATTGTGTTTCTTTCTTCTTAACTTATTCATAATTCATCTCCGTAATGCTCTGATGTAGTTATATGTTTCTTTTTCCTCTGATGTCATGCAAATTTTCAGATATAAACTCAAACTTGCTGCCTGATTTAGCCTTTTCCTCTGAATAGTTCTCAGTTTTGATAATGTATTCTATTTATTTTAGACCCCATAACCCAAATGTTATCTTCATTTCTCCAGTTATTTTATTAAAAACCCCCAATAGAAAACAAATCTAGCCACCAATTTCCATAGATATATCAAGTGACACGAGAGAGCCCTCTTTGATTTGAGTAGGCTAGTGCCTTAGCTCTAAATCCAGTTGAAACAGTTACCTCTGTCCTTTGTCTATTCAATCGATTTTTTTTTATAGAGTGCTAACATTCTGGCGCCGTTGCCAGGGACAAATTTGAAAACTTTTCCCTGGGAAGAATGACATGGTTGAGTTCTGAGGTATGAGAGCAACAAACACTTAGGAACATATTGAATTTATTCCTACTCTGGTGACTCCACACATCAAAAAATCATTTTAAAGTGATTCTACTAGTAGAAGAATCCAGAAATTCAAATTTTCACTCGCGACTCCACTCTCAATGCAAAATCCAGCTTCCAAAACATTATTGGCGACTCTACTCAAGCTTCAAATGAAATTCAAAGACTCACTGGAAGATGAGATGCCTTGACATAGGTATGAAGAGGCATCATGGAAGAAAATAGGTACTTAAAATGGGATCTCCTCCAAAGAATTTTACTATTTGTTATAAGTTACTTCTTTTCTCTCCTTGAGCATGCCAAACAAGTTTTTCTTTACCTGTTACATTTGGATGAAAATCGTGAAAAAATTGCAATCATTTATCCTCCTCTTAAAGTTACACATGCATACCCCCACTGTATCACTGATTTTGATAAGAGTTTTACAGCTGGGCCATGTGATGACCATGACCAAGTCGATAAACCTCATAAAGCCAAGGCCGATGTCTCTTTCCCTGTTCCTAGTCCAACGTCGTCCAGCGCCCAACATAGATACAGACCCTTAAATTTACCCCACATCCTTCATGATTTTTCTCCAAAACATTATGAGTGCCTGCCTATGTTTGATGGGGAACTTGATACCATCTCAGATGAAAAGCACATCCAAGGGTTTGAGCATTTTATAGATTTTTTTGAGATTGACCATGATGATGTTTGTATGAGGGCCTTCTCTCAATCCTTGAAAGGAGACACCAAAGAATGGTTTAAATGTTTGCAGCCAGAGACAATTAGCTCATGGGAGGAATTGAAGGGTGTCATTTAAAGTTTTGGGGTAGGAAGAAATCTTTGGATCTACAACTTATATAGTTCTATGCCTTAAAAAAATAGAACAATGAAACTATTTCTATATTCAATAGAAGGTTTTCCAGTGTCTATTACAATTTTTCCAAAGGAATTCAACCCACTGAAGCTGTTGCCATGCTCCATTATGCAACTACTCTTCATCCAGATTTGTCTTTCGTCCTGATGGAAAGAAGACCTAAGTCCTTACAATAAATGTTTAATGATGCTCAGGATATTCAACACAACATCCAAGCATGTAAACAGATCCAAAATGAGAATTTATATGATAAGGAAAATAAAAGAGAATATGAACAGAAAATGGTTGATTGGAACCATGAGCATATACTTGACCATGTCATAGGCCCTCTTGAATTTCCCAATACCAATGATGTTGCAAAAAATTATGTCCCACTTGTTGAAAGAGAAGGTGCTGATTTAGTTTTTGATCCATCCCATGATAAGCAAGGGGCTGATTATTTCATGTATTCACTTATAGATAATCAAGAGGATGAGTGTACAAATTAGTTTGTCGAAGAACAGGTTGATGTTCCAAGTTTTTTCTTGTTATATGACCTTGCATATATCAGTGATCTACCTGTATATGAAAAGTGTGAAGACGATCATGATATTAAAGACTTTCCTTTTCAAGAATACAGTGAGGAGCAAAATATTAGATCACCTGAAGAGAATTCTCTATCCTTGTGCTTTACTACATTCAAATTGTTGATAGAGAATTCTCGGATTATTGTTGAGGCAAACGAATTTGTGATGATGCAAAGTCACACCAAACCAACAAAATGGATTGACAAGATATTGGAACACTCTTCTCAGACATTTGATGACCCTATTCTTTGTTTTGAGGAAGACCTTGTGAATTCAGAAATATAGTCATTGGTCGAAGACAAAGAGGAAAGTGAGCATGTCCAAAAACACAAAGAGATGGAAAAATGTACCTATGATGATACTGAAAAAAAAATGAAGAAGGTTTTGAATCAGGTAACAAAACCTTTCCATTGTGTTTTTCCTCATTCAAGCTGTTGAAACAAAATAGCATTTCAAATCAGAAAAAATCCAAGCATGAAATCGAAGGTGAAGAAAGAAGTGGGCTTACAGATAAAAACTCTCTCCCTTTATGTTTTTCTTCCTTTGAATGGTTAAGAGAAAATCATGAAATTTCAAAAAAAATAAGGACTTCTGAATATATTCACAGTATCACTGCTTTACGTGAAAAGGTTTCCATCATTAAAGAACACCAACTACACTCACTTGCATTGCACGATCATTACTTGTAAGGGCATTTCAATTCTGAATTCCAATCCGTGCTTAATCATCAGATTAAAGAAGAGGATGACCAAGGAATTTTTATCAAAGCTATTTTCCTTTCTCCCAGAACTAATGTGGATGTTCAACAATATTTCCAGCAAGACAAGGTATTTCAAGGTTGCTTTTCTTCTCTTGAGAATGACGTATTGGTCCAATTTCTAAACAACATAGACACAAGCAAAGATTTTGAAAATACATCCATGAGGACTCTAGACTGTGAATTAATTCATGATGTCAGCTTTTTGCATTTGCAAGAATATTATGAAGAAGAACTTATTTCTATTAATTCATTTGAAAGTCAATATGGCAGCCCTCAAACAAATTTCCAGAAGTTTAATGAAACCGAATCAGAATTGTTTGATGAACAAAAGGATAGACTTGATGCACATAATATGGCTGTCATATTTGAAGAATGTATGAATGTTTTTATTGAGATGGATGGAGAAGTAGACAAACCCATTGCTGCCATTTCATTTGAAAATGTTCTCAAAACAGAAGAAATAAAGCAAGAACAACAAACACTTACAAAAGAGTCTTGCATTTTTGTTTTTTCTCACCAAGAAGAAATGATTTTTCATGGTTTTCAAGATCCGGTGGCCATCCTATTACAATCATCAGTGAAGGAGGAGTTTGTTTCATTCTTAAACTCAGATTTTGAATTCAAATTTTGTTTTCAGCTACCATCTTCTACATTTGTCTGCCTTCTTAATAAAGATGTGAGCGAAGAAAAATCAGGAAGCCAATTGCTTGATTGGTTGCATTGGCACTTTAGCATCACTTGATTGAGTGTTCATTTTAGCATTTTAGGGTAGGTAGGAATGTATGAATAATATTTCCATACAAGAATTATTCAATTTATATTTCTAGTGTTGTGTACAGTCAGTTTCAAAAGTATATTCAGTGTTCAGTATCCATTTGAGAGCAGCGTGCATAGTTTAGACTTCAGCAGACACAAGTGATATGGTAGGAGTAGGGTACATACACATGTTTTGGGATCAACCCAATGGATCAGGAACCGGGTATACAAGTTCTTTGCTACCTCACAGGGAGGATATCATCCCCAGTTGGAGCCTATGTTATCACCGTAAAAATTTTCAGACAAGATCCAAGTCTCGTGAATTTAGCAAGAGCTACGTCGTCGCAGAATCTTGATAGTTTGGAGAATTGATAATTTAGAGGACCGGGACATGTATGGCGGCATATGGATGAATATAGCAGAGGCAAAAAATATATAACTTGACAGAACATCGATTATAAAATGACCTAGATCAACGGCTGGAGCCTATATCAGGTGGTGAACTTGCATGGGACTTAACCATATAAAGGCGAACCGGGGAAACCATTGTGGTTTTTAAAGTGAACGCACGACGCCTCCAAAGATACGTCGGGGTGAAAGGAGGGTTGCCTGAAACCACTTTCGCCAAAGCCCCGATGTCACATGTTCCAATATGTCAAATAAACCAGTCGTGGGGCGGGCGATGACTGGTCAGAATTACCCCGTTTCACTCTTTCGGTACTTCACAATTGTATGATGTCAGGTGAACGCCGCCATATAAGGAACTCAAAAGATAATCATTTGAAATGGATTGGCCAAGCATGGTGAACCAACATACCTGTAAGAGAATCTGTCAGTGCTTCATGATTTGGAACTCTATAACTACTGATTCTCAAGTATGGAGACATCATCTCATCCATAAACAAAGTAGTCTCAAATTTGCTCGACTCTACAATTTTAGTAGGAACATTTCGGTACCCAAGAAATTGGGATACATGGACAAAGCTATATCCAATGAAACCGGTCATTCAGGCAACATGGAATATTTACCTATGAGTAAGAAGGAAAGGGTAATTGCCCATATATTAGCGACTAAATTCCACATAGAACCTGTTGCAGACTCAGAATTGGAAGTCAGGCTAAATCCCATTATGAGGGATCTAGTCATCAACATGCGAGCTGTAAAAAAGAAACAGAGAAAACGACAAAAGAAAGAAACCATATCTGAAATGGTTGAAAGTGTTGGAGAGAATCAACCGACCTGGTTGGATACTCTAAAGGAGGATATTGCTAAGATAAAATGAACTCTCAGGTGGAGATAAGTACATCCCAACAAGGTTTGGACAAATGACACCTAGATATGATGAATCTGTTCCTAACGGTCCCTCTAAAATAGGGTAACAATTATTATAAATCATTCCTCCTTGTAACTTATCTCTAATCTTAGAACGATGAGAAGTCTAAACGTTTTGTATTCCATCAAGAAACTTCTCTCTCTCTATATTATCTTGAGGATATAGAAAGTATGGAGAAAAGAGGAGCCTGCCATCTGTGCAGGAAAAACTTTTGTAAATTTTGGGGCTAGAATGAAAAGATTCTAACTGACAATGATATGAGTCTTGTTTTCCTCTCATAGTATGTATTTCCTGTAAGCCTAGATTTCATTTACACTTCTTTCTGTCTAACTTGGAGATTTAGAGGCCCAAAATTCATTATTTGATGCTCTTGGCTTAACAACTTAGACTGTGTTTCTTTCTTCTCAACTTATTCATAATTCATCTCCGTAATGCTATGATGTAGTTATATGTTTCTTTTTCCTCTGATGTCATGCAAAATTTTCAGATATAAACTCAGACTTGTTGCCTAATTTAGCCTTTTCCTCTGAATAGTTCTCAGTTTTGATAATGCATTCTATTTATTCCAGACCCTATAACCCAAATGTTATCTTCATTTCTCCAGTTATTTTATTAAAAACCCCCAACACAAACCACATCTAGCCACCAATTTCCATAGATATATCAAGTGACACAAGAGATCCCTCTCTGAGTTGAGTAGGCTAGTGCCTCAGCTCTAAAGATGGTTGAAGTAGTTACCTCTATCGTTTGTCTATTCAGCTAAACAAAATTACAGAGTGCTAACATTCTGGCGCCGTTGCCGGGGATGAATTTTAAAACTTTTCCCTGGGAAGAACGACATCGTTGAGTTTTGAGGTATGAGAGAAGCAGACACTTAGGAACATATTGGCTATATTCCTGCTTTGGCAACTCCACACATCAAAAAACCAGCTTAAAGGTGATTCCACTGGTAGAAGAATCCATAAATTCAAATTTTCACTGGAGACTCCACTCTCAATGTAGAATCCAACTTCCAAAACATTATTGGTGACTCTACTCAAGCTTCAAATGCAATTCAAAGACTCCACTGGAAGATGAGATGCCTTGACATAGGTATGAAGAGGCATCATGAAAGAAAATAAGTACTTAAAATGGGATCTCCTCCAAAGCATTTTACTATTTGTTATATGTTACTTCTTTTCCTTCCTTGAGCATGCCATACAAGTTTTTCTTTACCTATTGAATTTGGATGACAATCATGAAAAACTTGCAATCATTTATCCTCCTCTTAAAGTTACACATGCATACCCCCACTATATCACTGATTTTGATAAGAGTTTTACAGCTGGGCCATGTGATGACCATGACCAAGTCGATAAACCTCATAAAGCCAAGGCCGATGTCTCTTCCCTTGTTCCTAGTCCAACATCGTCCAAATCCCAACATAGATACAAACCCTTAAAGTTACCCCACATCCTTCATGATTTTCCTCCAAAACATTATGAGTTCTTGCCTATGTTAAATGGGGAACCTAATACCATCTCATTTGAAAAGCACATCCAAGGGTTTGAGCATTTTATATATTTTTTTGAGATTGACCATGATGATGTTTGTATGAGGGCCTTCTCTCAATCCTTGAAAGGAGACACCAAAGACTGGTTTAAATATTTGCATCCAGAGACAATTAGCTCATGGGAGGAATTGAATGATGTCTTTTTAAAGTTTTGGGGTAGGAAGAAATGTTTGGATCTACAACTTATATAGTTCTATGCCTTAAAAAAACAGAACAATGAAACTATTTCTAGATTCAATATAAGGTTTTCCAGTGTCTATTACAACTTGTCCAAAGGAATTCAACCCACTGAAGCTGCTGCCATGATCCATTATGCAACTACTCTTCATCCAGATTTGTCTTTCCTCCTGATGGAAAGAAGACCTAAGTCCTTACAACAAATGTTTAATGATGCTCAGGATATTCAACACAACATCCAAGCATGTAAACAAATCCAAAATGAGGAGTTAGATGATAAAGAAAATAAAAGAGAATATGAACAAAAAATGGTTGATTGGAACCATGAGCATATAGTTGACCATGTCACAGGCCCTCTTGAATTTCCGAATACCAATGATGTTGCAAAAAATTATGTCCCACTTGTTGAAAGAGAAGGTGCTGATTTAGTTTCTGATCCATCCCATGATAAGCAAGGGGATGATTATTTCATGTATTCATTTATAGATAATCAAGAGGATGAGTGTACAAATCAGTTTGTCGAAGAACAATTTGATTTTCCAAGTTTGTTCTTATTAGATGACCTTGCATATGTCAGTGATCTGACTGTATATGACAAGTGTGAAGACGATCGTGATATTAAAGACTTTCTTTTTCAGTAGTATAGTGAGGAGCAAAATATTAGATCATCTAGAGAATTCTCTACCCTTGTGATTTACTACATTCAAATAGTTGAAAGAGAATTCCTAGATTATTGTTGAGGCAAACAAATTTGTGCTGATGCAAAGTCACACCAAACCAACAAAATGGATTGACAAGATATTGGAACACTCTTCTCAGACGTTTGATGATCCTATTCTTTGTTTTGAGGAAGACCTTGTGAATTCAGAAATACAGTCATTGGTCGAAGACAAAGAGGAAAGTGAACATGTCTATAAACCTAAAGAGATGGAAAAATGTACCTATGATGATACTGAAAAAAATGAAGAAGGTTTCGAATTAGGTAACAAAACCTTGCCATTGTATTTTTCCTCATTCAAACTGTTGAAACAAAATAGCGTTTCAAATAAAAAAAAATCCAAGCATGAAGTTGAAGGTGAAGAAAGAAGCGGGCTTACAGATAAAAACTCTCTCCCCTTATGTTTTTATTCCTTTGAATGGTTAAGAGAAAATCATGAAATTTCAGAAAAAAGGACTTCTGACTATATTCACAATAGCACTGTTTTACATGAAAAGGTTGTCATCATTAAATAACACCAACTACACTCGCATACATTTCACGATCATTACTTGGAAGTTTATTTCGATTCCAAATTCCAATTTGTGCTTAATCATCAGATTAAAGAAGAAGATGATCAATACTTTTTTATCAAAGGTCTTTTCCTTTCTCCCAAAACTAATGTGGATGTTCAACAATATTACCAACAAGACAAGGTATTTCAAGTTTGCTTTTCTTCCCCTGAGAATGACGTACTGGTCCAATTTCTAAACAACATAGAGACATGCAAAGATTTTGAAAATACATCCATGAGGACTCTAGACTGTGAATTAATTCATGATGTCATATTTTCTCATTTGCAAGAATATTATGAGGAAGAACTTATTTCTATTAATTCATTTGAAAGTCAATATGGGAGCCCTCAAACAAATTTCCAGAAGTTTAATGAAACCGAATCATAATTGTTTGATGAACAAAAGGATAGCCTTGATGCACATAATATTGCTGTCATATTTGAAGAATGTATGGATGTTTTTATTGAGATGCATGGATAAGTAGACAAACCCACTGCTGCCATTTCATTTGAAAATGTTCTCAAAACAGAAGAAATAAAGCAAGAACAACAAACACTTACGAAAGAGTCTTGCATTTTTGTTTTGCTGACAAAGAAGAAATGATTTTTCATGGGTTTCAAGATCCGGTGGCCATCCTATTACAATCATCAGTGAAGGAGGAGTTTGTTTCATTCTTAAACTCATATTTTGAATTCAAATTTTCTTTTCAGCTACCATCTTCTACATTTGTCTGCCTTCTTAAGAAAGATGTGAGTGGAGAAAAATTAGGAATCCAATTTCTTGATTGGTTGCATTAGACTTTAGAATCACTTGATTGAGTGTTCATTTCAACATTTTAGGGTAGGTAGGAATGTATGAATAAGATTTCCATACAAGAATTCTTCAGTTTGTATTTCCAATATTGTGTATAGTCAATTTCAACGGTATATTCAGTGTTCAATATCCAGTTGAGAGTAGCGTGCAAAGTTTAGACTTCAACAGACACAAGTGATATGGTAGGAGCATGGTACACGCACATGTTTTTGGATCTACCCAATGAATTAGGCACCGGGTATACAAGTTCTTTTCTACCTCACAGGGAGGATAACATCCCCAGTTGGAGCCTATGTTATCACCGTAACAATTTTTAGACAGGATCCAAGTCTCGTGAATTTAGCAAGAGCTACGTCGTCACGGAAGCTTGATAGTTTGGAGAATTGATAATTTAGAGGACCGGGACATGTCTGGCGGCGTATGGATGAATATATCAGAGGCACAAAAGGTATAAATCGATAGACTGTTGATTATAAAATGACCCAGATCAACGGCTGGAGCCCATATCAGGTGGTGAACTTTCATGGGACTTAACCATGTAAAGGTGGACCGAGGAAACCATTGTGGTTTTTAAAGTGGACGCGCGACACCTCTAGAGATACGTCGAGGCGAAAGGCAGGTTTCCTGAAACCACTTTCGCCAAAGCCCCGATGTCACATGTTCCAATATGTCAAATCAACCAGTCGTGGGGTGGGAAGCGGCTGGTGAGAATCACCCCATTTCACTCGTTCGATACTTCACAACCGCATGATGTCAGGTGAACGCCGCCATATAATGAACTCAAAATATAATCATTTGAAATGGATTGGCCAAGCATGTTGAACCAATGTACCTGTAAGAGAATCTGTCAGTGATTCATGATTGGAACTCTATAAATACCAATTCTCAAGTATGGAGACATCATCTCATCCATAAACGAAGTAGTCTCAAATTTTCTCGACTCTCTGATTTTTGTAGGATCATTTTGGTACCCATGAAATTGGGATACATGGACAAAGCTATATCCAGTGAAACCGATCATTCAGGCAACATGGAAGATTTACCTACAAGTAAGAAGGAAAGGGTAATTGCCCATATATTAGCGACTAAATTCCACACAGAACCCGATATAGACTTAGAATTGGAAGTCAGATTAAATCCCATTATGAGGGATCTAGTCATTAACATGCGAGTTGTAAACAATAAACGAAGCAAATGACAGAAGAAAGAAACCATAGCTGAAACGAATGAAAATGTTGGAGAGAATCAATCGACCTGGTTAGATACCCTAAAGGAGGAGATCGCTAAACTAAAATTAACTCTCAGGTGGAGATAAGTGCATCCCAACAAGTTTTGGAGAGATGGCGCCTAGATATGATGAACCTGTTCCTAAGGGTCCCTCTAAAATAGGGTAACGATTATTATAAATCATTCCTCCTTGTAACTTATCTCTAATATTAGAATGATGAGAAGTCTGAACGTTTTGTATTCCATGAAGAAACCTTCTCTCTATATATATTATCTCAAGGATATAGAAAGTATGGAGAAAAGAGGATCATGCCCTCTATGCAGGAAAAGCTTTTGTAAAATTTGGGGCTAGAATGAATATATAAATGCAGAGGCAGATTTTGGATTATTTATGAAAAAATTCTAACTGATAGTGATATGAGTCTTGTTTTCCTCTCATATTATGTATTTCCTGTAAGCATACATTTCATTTACACTTCTTTCTGTCTAAATTGGAGATTTAGAGGCCCATAATTCATTATTTGATGCTCTTGGCTTAGAAACTTAGACTGTGTTCCTTTCTTCTTAACTTATTCAGAATTCATCTCCGTAATGCTCTAATGTAGTTATATGTTTCTTTTTCCTCTGATGTCATACAAAATTTTCAGATATAAACTCAGACTTGCTTCCTGATTTAGCCTTTTCCTCTGAATAGTTCTCAGGTTTGATAATGTATTCTATTTATTCTAGACCCCATAGCCCAAATGTTGTCTTCATTTCTCCGGTTATTTTATTAAAAACACCCAACACAAACCAAATCTAGCCACCAATTTCCATAGATATATCAAGTGACACAAGAGAGCCCTCTCTGAGTTGAGTAGGCTAGTGCCTCAGCTCTAAAGCCAGTTGAAACAATTACCTTTGTCATTTGTCTATTCATCCAGACAAAATTTACAGAGTTCTAACAATTTCAACAAGTGTAATGGGTGCATTTGATGAAGTCTACATGAAGCCCCGAAGGTGTGGTCATGAGACCTAAAGTTGTTTTAGTAATAAGGAAATGAATGACAATGTAAATGTAGGTAAATAATTCATGTATGGATAGTATGTATCATGCCATTTATGATGATATGTGGTACGCCACATGGTTCCTCATGGTTGAGGATTTATGGCCTTCTGAAGTTGGAGGACCTCAAAGTATGATCTAGAATCCCCTAAAAGGTCAACAATAAAATAAAAATCATTTATTATTTGTTTTTATATAAAAATATATCTGATCCTGTAGACACCCTGTTATATCAGATGACAATTGAGTAAACCAACCTAGGCATCAACAACCTAGTACAAGCATCACTTCTCAACCTTTCCTAAGAATTTTTACAGATCCTCGACTTGCTCCTCTACTGGCTGTGGATATCTTCACTTTCCTCCACTACAGACCACGAACATTCGTGCCCTACTGACCTGTAGATGGAGGATACCTCAGAAACTCTATACATCCTCACTTTCCTTCATTGAACCCTACATATGTCTGCACTTATCTAAGTCTGCAACTCACGGATGTCCACTCTCTTCCTTCACTTTAACTCATGGATGTCCATGCTCTTCCTTCACTTTAACTCATGGATAACCTCAAGAAAACTCTAGAACAGTAAAATCAACTTCATCCCTTCGACTCCTTCAACTTCTATCTTCACTAAACTTCACTTCCTGAGACTCATTGCTTCAGATATGTCAATAGTACTTTCCCATAACACTTTAAAACATGGATATTCAATGTGCTCAATAGATGTTAATAGGACTCTCTTGAAGTCTTATTTATACTTTCCAAGTGACTTCCTTTAGGGGATATCTTGTAACTGTTTTACCCCTTTTCCTTATTTTAGATATAAGCCACATTCTCTTGTTTCAACTACTTTACCCATAATTAAATTCTTGTTGCAACTAATTTACCCTTAATAAATGACCTGTAACTTCTTGTTGTCTACAGGATTAGAGGTATTCTTATGTGATAGTTTTGAGGCTTATTATTATGTTGTTATAGTACATGCTTGAGACATTTCATGGTAGTGATTGTGCATGGTACATCTTGGTGATGATATGATACATTGTTAGAGACACATCTTGCAGACTTGACATATGGTCGTTGTATGGCATATGAGTGATATGGAACATGTTTGATGGTATCTCCTGGTACATGGTTTATGGATGTTGGAACATGCTTGAGACACATGGTTTGAGCTACATCTTGGTTACATGTTTATGGTGCTCCCTTTGGTATATTGTTTAGGCATTAGTATATGTTTGGGACACATCTTTGGTGCATGGTGTGAGGCATATTCTTTTTACATGTACTTGGTGTGGTACATGGTTGATGGTATGGTATAGGTTTGATGCATGGTTTGGCACATGTTTTGGTGCATGGTTGATGCAAATTTTGGTATAGGTGTTGGTTCATTGTTGATGCACAATTTGGTACAAGTTGATGTGCATGGTTTATTCATGGTTGGTAGAAGATGTTGTACATGGTTGAATACTGATGTACATGGTTTATGTACATATTTTTGTGATTTTGAAAATCTAGTTGAGAGTTTCCCTTGGTTATCATGGATTTGGTATCATTGATTTTGAGTATTAGTGACATTTACGGGTTCAATACAGTGATAGGTTGATAGGCTATACGTTGATGTGACAGTGATAGTGGCAGTGATTGTGGTAATGATAGTTTGGTATACACTTATATTTCAGGGTGGTAGGACGGGGTAAGGAAAGGGGGTTGTAGCCTCCTTCCAGTTGGTGCTAGAGAAAACAAGGAGTAATCTTTGATATATAAGAAATCATTCCGTGGTTTTATCCCATTTGGGTTTCCATGTAATTTTTGGTGTACTGTGTATTTGATGTGATCTTGTTGATGTAATGTTTCATATTTTTATATTCTCATGATATATTGAATGAAATAATAGATTATGAATTGATGATATAATATTTATAAGATTGAAGTCTATATATTTTAAGTGGTAAAAGTTCTCATAAAGATTCACCCCCCCCTCAGTATTCCAACACATTTTACATTAAATAACTATCCATTACTATCTAATAGGATTTATTCAAAGAGAATGGACAAATACATCAATTCACTAACTCCTAGGTAGCTTAAAGTAGGGAGGTTAGGGTAGGACCTTAACATGATCTCCCCCTTCAAACACAGTGTTATCCTCAAGGATGAGGATGAGGAAATTGTTACAAATTTGTAGTTAGTTCTCATGTGCTGTATTCAAGTTGCATACCTTTCCAGTAGATTAATACTTCATGGAATATGCATTGAAGCTCTCTAGTATCGAATACTACTTCTGGATGGATCTAAACATAGCCTTCTTAATCAAGTTCTAGTGAGATGGTTTTCACCATGCTCTTTGATCCCATGACCTTATTCATACAAGACACATGAAATACTAGATGAATCTTGGAGTGCGTTGGAAGAGCCAACTTGTAGGCCACTTTTCCAATACGTTAAATGATCTCATAGGGTCCATATACTTTATTGCTATTTTTTTAGGTGTTTTTTCTTTGATTGATGTTTGTTTTTCGGGTTGAATGTAAAGAAACACATGATCCCGTACTACAAAAAAATGTTCGCAAGAATATTGGTCTACTTGTTGCTTCATTCTATTTTGAGCGATAACCAAGTTTTGTTTAAGTGTGCTTATCCAAAATGGATCATAATATAATTTTTCATCTATCTTGGTACTTTATGGGTAGAAAAATTGAAGGAATTGATTTGTAGGTCCCAGTTTGGTGATTTGGGGTATGAAACCTTCTAGAGCCAGTTTGATGCATCTAACAAAATGTTTTATGGTAAAACATTGGTGAACATACCTCCCATTTCATTGAATTTTTTTTACACATTGAAATATTTCCAACGATGCAAAAATCACCTCAATTAGAGTTCATATGTGAAATTTATTCCTCTCGCTAGTTGACCTACCATGTTGACCGCCATGGTACTAATTGGATGCCATGTCATCCCCCATTACTCACACATATGAGTATAATCACATGTGGACTTTAAATAGTATTATAGAGGGTCCAAAACCCTAACACTAATCGAGGGTTAAGGAATAAAAATCCCTAACCCAAACCCTAGATGACTATTAGGCGATGTTAAATACTGGGCCACTAGAAAGAGTAGAGGTTCCAATCTAGAGAAAATTTTGGTTCAAAACTGTGTATAGAGTTTTGAAAAATCCAAAGTTTCGAGCGGACATTCCACCCATCATCAAGTTCCAATATTTTAGTATTGATACCATTCCATAGTTGAGAAGATCATCTAGGAGTGGGTTATTGAAGCATAAAAGAGGAGGTACTAGATTCTATAACAGTCATTCAGGGCATAATGTCTAGGGAAATTCCATAGAGAGTGTCCCTTTCTTTGTACTTGCATTTGTTAACTGAGAAAAAGAGAGAAGAGAATAGGCCTCACCTTTTAGTTGGGTTTTCTCATGTATCGAGTTTCCTAGGTCACATGTTGTGTTCATTTGTGTGGATGGTTTTTTCATTTGCTTGTTCTTTCATTTCAGATTTTAGTTATTTCCATAAATTTGAGAACTAAGATAATAATAATAACAAAATATAAGATCTAAGGTAATAAAATACATAATAAAATATTTCAAAATATTGCAATATATGTTTGTGATGAACTCTTCCATTGGAATATACATAATATTTTATAAATCATGTGTGTAGAATGGCTTCTTTAATGTGAAATGTGTTATCCATTATGTGAACCTTGGAGAGGCCTAATAAATAGGAAGTCATTGTCAAAACATTTTGGCCATAGACAACTCCATATGGGGTCATTGTGGTAGCTCCATGATAAGAGTTATTGTACCACCATTCTACAAGGGGAAGGTATTGTGCCCACTAGTGTGTTTTTTAAAAGAAAAGAATCACAAATAGGTTTCTAAGAACTTGCTATCCACTTCGATTTAACCATCAATTTGGGGATGATATGTAGTGTTCATGTTCACTTGAGTACCTTGAAGTTTAAAAAACTCTTGAAAATTTGTTTTGGTGAAGGTAGGGCCCCAATACAAGATAATGGAAATGGGCATGCCATGCAACTTAAAATTTGATCCATGAAGACTTGGGAAACTGAGGAGGGTGTAAATGAGTATGATAAAGAAAAAAAATGATCTTATTTGGAAATACATTCAAATACCACCAGATCACTTGTTTGCTACTCAGTCTTGATATTCCCACTATAAATCGATAGAGATGTTAGTCCATATATGTGTTGGAATCAAGAGTGGTTGAAATTATCCTATTATATTCACTATCTCACCCTTGTTTCTTTGGAAAGTGTCACTCATTTCTACAAAATACTAGATGTTTATTTTCATGTCTTCCCAAAATAACAAGAAACTAGTTCTTTCATAGGTTTTATGAAAACCATAGTGACCTAGTATAGGTGATGAATGCAATTCTTCTAAGCCCCTTTGTTTTAAAGTAGAATTGTATACCATTAAAATGAGCCCTTTATACTTCAAGGTATATTTCTACCATGTATACCCTTTAGGGGGGTTGGGATTTTCTTGAAGCCTTTGGATGCGTTGAATGATAATATCATTTTCCAACCATTCTCAACAAGATTTCTTGAGCCAACTTGGAATGGGTAAAGTTAAAGCGAAGAAGTACCATCCTCCTCAAATTTCCTAGATAAAGCATAAACCACCACATTTGTTTTACCCTTATTATAGATAATATCATAATCATACCCCAACATATTGGTTACCCACTTACGTTTCTCTGGTGATAATAATATTTGTTCTAGAAATTACTTCAGACTATGATGGTCAACCTTGATTTAGAAACACTGGCCTATGAGATATGGATACCAGGTCTCCACTACATGAAGTATGGTCATGATCTCTTTCTCATATATGGATTTACCCAAATTTCATTCACACAATTGCTTACTAGTGAATGCCAAGGGGCACCCTTATTCCATTAAAACCACACCAATACCTCTATCTATGGCATCAAATTTGATGTGCACAACCCCCTTCTCTCCTGGGGATTCTGCGACCTCCGTGTCTTGGATCTTCAAACTCTCTGAACCAAACTGGTTCTTCAGGCCTTCAACAAACCCTGAGAAATTTACACACTCACACAAGTACCCTTGATGTCACGTGCAAGTTTAGACTAATTGCAACTTTGCTACCAGTGCTTGGCAACACCGATTCATGAGTACTAGTCTCGCACTAGACTCCTCCCCCTTAATGTGACCATGAGATATAACCTTGGGCCAACCCTTCACCACTTCAACTCCGACAATATTGCCACCTCCTTCTTTATTTCCTTCTGAAACAACTTTCTCTAAATTCACGGGTCTCTGCCACGTGTCTCCCTGGATCTGACGGTCTAGCTATACTTCAGGTTTCGCAACTTCACGAAACTTTACTTACTCCACACTTACTTCCTTTGAATCTCTAACTCTCAGATTCTCTAATATTCTACCACGTGTCTCCTCACAACCAATGGTTAATATTCGCCTCATGACTCCGACAATCCCACCTTTCAACACTTTGGGATACTTCGAACTCCAAAATGCCGAAACACCTCTCGGTCAACTCTCCATGCAACTCTCCCCAGATCTGACAGTCAGGAACGAATCCAATTCCTATTGGATGGATCTGGCTTTCCTGATTCTGGGAAATCTCAAAGGACTCTTTCTTTTGAATATTTCTCACCACTCTTCCTCCTGAGATTGTTCTTCCTCGCACTCTTTTCTCCTTGGAGCACTCCTTTCGACATTAGTCAAATTTAAGCCCGTGCACGCCTTGCAACAAGTTATCCTTTGCAATTCCACCTCTTTGTGGACAACTTCACCTAATCCTCTTGAGATTTTGAGTCAAAAGACTCTATCGTGTAGTCCTTGTGGATGAAATTCCTTCAAGCTATCTCTCCCAAACTTTCTGAGTCAAAATAGATTTTGTCACACACACCTTACGAACACTATGCACTCCTTGCACATATAAGGTTCACGTTATCTCTTCTGAGATTATGAGTCAAAACAAACTCTGTCAACGCACTCCTTGCAGACACTATGCACACTTTCACTTGCTCATAGAAGAGAAAGAATTAAAACTTATCTAAATCTTCATAAATTCATACATTTAGCCATGTAAATGCATACATAAACACAAGAACAAGAAATAACAGAGAATTCCAAATAAACAGAAAGTCTACCATTCGTTCATTCAGATAGACGCATCAACACCATACATTTGGGACATTGCTCCTTTGTTATCTTCATCCAAAATATTTTCATGATACGCTTTCTTCAAAATGTGTGCTAGTGCGCCTAGCTGTCCTCTGCTTGTGATTTGCTGGTGATGCTCCTGCATCATACTCCTCTGGCTGAAAATTCATGGACTCCTGTTCATGAGCTCCTGCACCGACCCTCCATGCTTCTAGATGTCCGCTTCTCTTACCCAACTGGAATGTTCTACTGGTCGTCCCTTCCACTTTACCAAATACTCAAAATATGTTTTCCTTATGGTCTTCTTACCAATTTTCCGATCTACGATATGCTCCATCTGCGGATTTTCTACTACATGCATCTTCTTTTTCCACTGGATCTCCTTTTGACCTTTGGATCCTCCAATTCCATTTTCCCTATAAGGATACAGGTCTGCAATGTTAAATATGGGTGATATACCCACATCTTCTGGAAGCTCTATCTCATAAGCATTCTCACCAAATTTTCTTATGATTTTGTAGGGTCCTATCTTTTTCAACTTTAGTTTATTATATGTTCCCCTTGGGAACCTCTCCTTCCTAATATGTTCTAGAAATTGATCTCCAACTTCAAATTGAAGTTTCCTCCTATGTTGATCAACTATGCATTTGTATTCACTGCCGCTCTTCTTCAGCTGCTCCTTGATCTGATTATGAAGCTCCTGCATTTCTGCAGCGAAGTCTTCAGCTCCAACACCTCTAAATTCACCTAAATTCACTTTTCTCCAGATCTATTAACTCTAACACTCCCATCGGATTCATTCCATACACTATCTGAAATGGACTCTTTTCGACACTTTTGTTCACTGAGTCATTATATGCAAACTCTGCTTGTGCTAAAATCTTATCCCACTGGCTATGGTGTTCAGTGACCAAACTTCTCAGAAAATATCTTAAAATTCAATTCACCACCTCATTCTGTCCATCTGTTTGAGGGTGATATGAAGAAATAAAGGATAGTTTTGTTCCCAGCCTCTTCCACAATGTTCTCCAGAAATGACCAACAAATTTGGTATCCCTGTCTGAAACAATACTTCTGGGAAATCCATGGAGTCTTACAACTTCCTTAAAAAAAAAATTAGTAACGTGCGTTGCATCACTGGTCTTCTGGCATGGGATAAAGTGTGCCATCTTTGAAAAATTTTCAACTACCACAAATATGAAATCACTTCCTCTTTGTGTTCTTGGAAATCTCAACACAAAATCCATGCTTATTCCATCTCGAGGCCTCTTTGGAATAGGAAATGGTTGATACAACCCAATATTCTTCTTCTTTCCCTTTGCATACTAGAAAATCTTACATCTGTTCACAAACCTCTTCATGTCTACCCTCATTCCTGACAAATAATATGAACCATTCAACTGTGCAAACATTTTTTCATGGATGAAATGTCCAGCTAGACCTCCACTATGCTTTTCCTTCAACAAATTTTCCCTCATCGAACACTTTGGTATGCACAATTGACATCCTTTGAACAAAAACCCATCCTAAATCAGATATTCGTCTCATTGGATTTTGTCTCTGAGCACATGATTCACACATGCTTCATATGCTTCCTTGAAATCTGGATCATTATGATACATTTCCTTAAGGTGGTCAAACCCCAAGGTCTTCACTTGAAATTCCTGCAGAATTAGACATCTCCTGCTCAATTCATCAACAACCTTGTTAGCATTACCAAAAATATGTTTAATGACAAAAGTGAATTTTTGCATAAACTCTATCCACTTGGCATGTCTCTAGTTTAACTTCTCTTGTTTGGCTATGAATTGTAAATCCTAATTATCTCTATAAAAGCCAAACTCTTTTGGAACGAGATAGTGCCTCCACTTCTTTAAGGCTTGAATTATGGCATAGAACTCTTTATCATATGTGGAGTATTTTCTCTTAGCATCGTTCAAATTCTCACTGAAATATGCAACATACCTATTATCTTGGCTCAAGACCGCTCTGATTGCAACTCCACTTGCATCGCAACTTACCTGAAATGTCTTCTCGAAATCCGGTAATATCAGAATCGATTGTTATGTTATATTCTCCTTCAATATATTGAAGATTTTCTCAGCCTATTTTGTCCATTTTAAAGACTTATGTCTTTTCTTCACTGTATCCATCATTTGTGCACCGATTTCTCTAAAATTTCTGATGAACTTTCGATAGCAACTTGCTAATCCATGGAATCTTCTTACCTCAAATATACTCCTTGGTGAAGACCATTCTCTGATTTCTTTCACCTTCTCGAGATCCATATTCAATTCATTTGAAGAGATCACAAAACCCTAATAAATGAGCTCTGTCTTCATGAAAGAGTACTTCTTTAAATTTATCAACAACTTCTCCCATTGTAACCTCTTCATCACTAATGTTAAGTGCCTCAGATTCTCTTCTTCAGTTTTACTGAAGACCGGTATATCATCCAGATATATGATCACAAACTTGCCAATAAAATCTTTTAGCACTTCATTCATCAACCTCATAAAGGTACTCAGGTCATTTGTTAATCCAAACGACATAATAATCCATTCATACAATCCCTCATTTTTCTTGAAGGTTGTTTTCCACTCATCACCTTCTCTCATCCTTATCTGGTGATATCCACTTTTCAAATCTATTTTTTAAAAGTAGTTCACTCCACTTAAAAAATCCATTAAGTCATCCATCCTTCACAATGGAAATCTGTACCTAATGGTAATCTTGTTTATGGCCCTTGAGTCTGTACACATTCTCCATCCTCCATCCTTATTCAGACTCAACATAGTTGGTACTGCGCATGGAATCAAGATTTCCCTAACCAAACCTTTACCTAACAGATCTTGAACTTGCCTCTTCACCTCCTCATTCTCTTGAGGTGTTAGTCTGTACGCTTCTTTTCTCGGTAGGATTTCTCCTGATATCAAGTCAATGTGATGGTCGATACTTATGATAGGTGTTAATGAGTTTGACAACTCATCCACTGCTATGTAAACAAAATTTTCCAACAACTCTTGAATTTCCTCAGGAAAATCCTTCATAGAAGTACTTGTAAGGATAAATTTCGGCTTCGTCAGTACAACAAACTGCATCTCTTGTTCCTTCTTAACTTCAGTCAGGAGATCATTCCCACTCATGAGAAGTATGCTCATGTTGGATTCTTACTTCACTTTCTTCTCTTCAATTGGAAGCAATGTATGTGTCCTACCATTCTTTTCCAAGGTGTAAGTATTTATTATCCCATCATGAATGACGTTCATGTCATACTTCCATGGTATTCTCAACAAAACATGAAATACATCCATGGGAATCACATCACACATAATTTCATCTCTATACCCTCCTATTTTAAATTCAACCAGGCATTGTTTAGTGACTGTTACCTGATGACCTTTCTGCAACCATGAGACTTTATATGTCATTGGATGTATAGTCGTCTCTAGCTCTAACTTCTCCACCGTCTCTATGGATACTTAGTTATGAGTGCTCCCACTGTCAATTATCACCTTGCATACTCTGTCTTTAGTCTTGCAAGATGTCATGAACAAATTGTTCCTCTGCAACGTGTTGATGGGTCTGAAATCCCTTTAACTCAACAACAAGAAACAAACATGCCACCGAGGCCCAATTAGACTCTGCAACTTTTAATGGTGGAATGGTTCTCCAGATCTTGCGATCCGACCGAAATAATCAATGGGATTTACGTTTTCTTGTGAAGGTTTTTTTCCCCTTTGGTTTAGATGTTCTCTTTTTTGTATTTTCTCTTAGGTAGGACTGATATAAGATAAAGTCAGTATAAACAAATTAGGTGACAAAGTGGGAACAAACTAAACTACTGGAGAAGAGGCTGAGTTTTTGATAACCCTTTACTCTAGCATGTAGACAATGATCGTCTACCACATGCCTAGTACTAATACGTTAACCGTGTGAGTATTCCAATTACTGACTGAGATACAAATTATCAAAAGAAAATTTGCATGTGATAAACGATGGCAAGTAAAATAATTCACTCAACCCTAATCATCAATCACAAAATAACACAAAGATTCATTTTCATCATTAAAGAAAGAATTGTAAAACATTGCATCATATAACTTATCAATAGATTTAATAGCTCTTACTCCTTACAACATCCATTCATAAGACGAGATAGGAAATCGTTCTTCTCCACATCCAATCATACATGCATTTGATGAAACATAAACTTGTCTCTGGTCCAAAAGGACTTCTCAATTAAAGGAAGCTTTGAAATAGTTCTTAACAAAACCAACAACGAGAGTTTCTTGCAACAACCATCGACCTTTAACTAATTGGTTGATTCTCCTATTTATAACATAAAATTAACTAAAAATAATGGCTGAAGTGCAAATAAGTAAAACAAAATTCACCACGTGGCGTTCTCTCCTATCAGTTTGTCTAAGAGTCATTTCAAGATATCACTTAAGAGGGTGACTCTTCTCATACTTCGACCACTTGATGAATAACTCCTCGCAAGTGTTTGCGTATGAGAATATATGTTGTTCCATTGGGGCCACATAAATATCTCTTATCTCTACCGCATGTGCTCGATACTTGACTAGACTGACACTTAACTGTTGCAGCATAACCCGAGCTTTGATTAGGTGTTCCATAAACTATCACACCTGACCTAGCGCTGTGTCTGTCACTTTTTCTATTTCTTCAGCCCATGATGAATCTTGCTCGGTGTGCGATTTTACTATGTCACGCAAGTCAACAAAGTTGACGGGCATGCCAAACTCAGGGAGTCTGATATCCTTCATTTCCTTGTTAATTTTGACCCAACTCTTCTCGCACTTGGCCCATTTTTCTTGAATCTCTCGGTGAGGCTCCTGCGCCATTTTTTCCCAATACTCAGTCGATTTCTTGATGCGATCGATTTTTATTTCTCTTAGTATCTGGATGCCGTGCTCTTCGACGTCTCGACCCTTTTGCACCGCGCTGATATATTCGATTCTTTCCATGACCTATTGTGCTTTCTCGTACCACTGCTCCATATCTTTTCACGTCGCAAGTGCCGTGATGGTATCATACTATAGCTCGACTATCCTTGCAGTGAATAGGTGTCTTTCATCTGTAAAATTGTTGTAGCCCCCCTTGAATTATCTCCTTAAGTACACCGCAGCATGTGTGGTGTCTTGATAGTATTTCTCCAAATGGCGCAAATCTTCTAGTTCTTTAAGGGAAACGACCAACTCATCTTCATCTCTTTTAGCTCTGTCCAGGGTGACATCTGTGATTTCTATCCTTGTGCCGATGATTTTAGACATTTTAGCATGCTCTGTGTTTATTATATGTTCCTCCGTAGTGATGAGGATGGAGCGATCTAAAGTGATCATGCTCTTCTTGGTGGTTATTTGTATGATAGCCTTCCTTTTTCGATCATAAGCTATAACATGTATGTCGGCTACTTCATCCACAGGTTCAAGAATCTACTCATCCCCCCATGTGAGTGTGTTCCCTAAACTCCTGACGGTATATACTTGTTCAATATTGGGTTCTTGAACTTCCTCATTGTGCTCCGAAGGCCCGACTTCCTTTTGTCTCTCATCGGGGTTTTGAGTACCAATTGAAATAGAGGCATCGGGGATAGTATCGATACTTACTTGTTCATCAACCATTGAGACATCGATTTCCTATTGTGGGGCTTCTTCCTTTAGCTCATACGACCCTAGATCATCCTTTGGACTGTCTTCTTGGGTCTCCGGTGCATTGGGAAACTTAGTGTCTAGGACACTCTCAGATTCTTATTCTTTCTATGGAACCTCTTGAATTTGGACGTCGGGAATAGGGGAAGATGTATTCTCTGGTCCCTTTTCTTCTTCGATATGCACAAGGGTCACAAGAGATACTTTTGGGCTCTCATCATCGTCATATATATTTATCAGCTCGCTTAAGGGGTTTGACACATCGGTTCTCTATGATGCTTCGATAGTCCCTGGATGAGCCGAAACACCCGTCGACAATCCAGCTGGTGGCGTTGTGAACTCAGGGTCGTCTAACATAGTAATTTCATTGAGATATTTGAATTCAAGGCTACTTGGGCTCATCTGGCTTCTATCCAGATTGTCTTCAGAGAGCCTTTCCATGTTCAGGACGTTCGAGTCATCTTGTAGCTGGTCAATTATCCATTGCACATGTTCTAACACAAGTAACCCCCTCTCACATTGTTAGCGATATTTCCTGCTAAGGGGTTTAGATATCAAAAGAATGGGTTAAAACCCACTTGTCCAAAGTTTCGGGCGATAACGCGCCCGTGGTAAGCAGCAAGCAAGACCGGGCGGTCCAGATTTGTGCGCCCAGATCGACGGCGCACAGCAAATTTCGGACCCCCCTTGCCTTCCGATCTTTAAGCAGGGGGGGGGGGGGTCCGAGATCGGGGGCGCACCTCTCCGACGGTCCAGATGAGAGCACCTGGATCAATGACGATGAAGACCATTTCAGACCCCCCCCCGCCTTTCTACCTTTAAGCGGAGGGGGGGGGATCCGAAATCCCATGTGCACCTCTCCGACGGCCACGATCGAGACGCCCAGATCAACGACGCTCGTGCAACCCCGCTCTCCTTAACTGCCATATGATTAACCAGTGTGGGCCCTCCTCCTGTCATTTCATTCTTCCTTCCGCCTTTCCCCTACTGCCGTGTGTCGTCCACTCACCTCTCCTCTTTGGTCCGTGTGGTTATCCTTTCTTCCCATCATTCGTTCATTTCCCGCCACGTGTCCCGTTCCTTTCCACTTCAGTTTCTCACCCGGAGGCGAGCTCGTTTCTCCCGTCTTCTCCCCATCTACCTGGATGCCTTCCGCCCTGGATCATCCTCTGTGACCCCTCTCTGTCATCACTCTCACTTCTCGCCACTCCTTCCATGCGCTCCCCGATGTCATCACTCCTACCATGCCCCGTGTCCTCCGCGCTGGCCCTCATGTCCGTCCTTCAGGCTATTCAGTTGTTCCAGGTGGCAGCACGAGAAGTCTTCCCTATCCTGAGATGCTGAGTTGGCTGGGCCGTTATCAATCCCAAGAAGCAGTTATTGAAGCGGTTGGGGGTGGTTAGACATCGTCTCCGCCATAATGGGGACGTCCTGCAATGAATTAAAAGCACGTCGATTCACCGATGTAACTGTCAGAAAATCTATCGCGTCTACCACAAGTTGCACGATTATTCAAAGATTGCGGCTGCAGAGTGTCAGAAGCCATGCAGACGCAAAGCCTTCAATGCATTGTCTCGATCTTGTTACTGTTGTGGTTTTGAGTATATGTAGGCATTTTTGCCATTTTTGTATCTATCGATGGTAGAGCTAAGCTCCCGACTGTACCATTTCAACAAATACTCTGGTTTCCTGGTTATGCCTCTGTGTTTGAGACTTCTTGGTTCATAACAAACAGTTCTCCTTTCTTTTCCATCTTTGTTTCATCTTTTCTAGAGGGTTCACAGTGAAGGATTCATGTGGACTTAACAATCTTGTTGCGATAAAGGATTTGTTGTGGCACTGTTGTATTCTCTGGTATATGTGTTTGAATGTAAAAGGATTTTGTGTTCGGATACATTTCTTCTTCATCTATTGCAGACCGGATGTCTGTGATAGATCTTGCACCCTTCTTGAACAAGTCTTCCACCTACTCACCCTTTGTTACGACTCACTGTTTGGAGTTTATCAAGACCTCACTCGTTCATGCATGCCCGGTCTAGTTTCCGAGTTGAGAT
>ML781264.1:57447-74063 GCA_009831015.1 Picea engelmannii
GCCTTTCAAGATCCTTGAAGTATTTTCCAATAACACTTACAGGTTGCAGGATCTGGAAGGCGATGAAGTTTTCAGTGGCCCAGTCAATGGGCATTTCTTAAAGAAATGTTTTATGTGAGCCGCAGCCGGCTCGTTTCACTTTTTTTTTGTAAATATTGCTTTTGTTTTTGTTTTGTTTTCCGGACTAATAAATGACTCCATAGCCCAACAACGAAGGCACTAAGTCTGCAAAAGAGTTCTTAGAGCATCACAGGGACGACTCTATCCCCCATGGAGCCAAATGTTAGCGATATTTCCTGCTAAGGGGTTTAGATATCAAAAGAATGGGTTAAAACCCACTTGTCCAAAGTTTCGGGCGATAATGCACCCGTGGTAAGCAGCAAGCAAGACCGGGCGGTCCAGATTTGCGCGCCCAGATCGACGGCGCACAGCAAATTTCGGACCCCCCTTGCCTTTCGATCTTTAAGCAGGGGGGGGGTCCGAGATCGGGGGCGCACCTCTCCGACGGTCCAAATGAGCGCACCCGGATCAATGGCGATGAATACCATTTCGGACCCCCCCCGCCTTTCTACCTTTAAGCGGAGGGGGGGGGGTCCGAAATCCCATGTGCACGTCTCCGACGACCACGATCGAGACGCCCAGATCAACGACGCTCGTGCAACCTCGCTCTCCTTAACTGCCATATGATTAACCAGTGTGGGCTCTCCTCCGGTCATTTCATTCTTCCTTCCACCTTTCCCCTACTACCGTGTGTCGTCCACTCACCTCTCCTCTTTGGTCCATGTGGTTATCCTTTCTTCCCATCATCCGTTCATTTCCCGCCACGCGTCCTGTTCCTTTCCACTTCAGTTTCTCACCCGGAGGCGAGCTCGTTTCTCCCGTCTTATCCCCATCTACCTGGATGCCTTCCACCCTGGATCATCCTCTGTCACCCCTCTCTTTCATCACTCTCACTTCTCGCCACTCCTTCCATGCGCTCCCCGATGTCATCACTCCTACCATGCCCCGTGTCCTCCGCGCTGGCCCTCATGTCCGTCCTTCAGGCTATTCAGTTGTTCCAGGTGGCAGCGCGAGAAGTCTTCCCTATCCCGAGATGATGAGTTGGCTGGGCCGTTATCAATCCCAAGAAGCAGTTATTGAAGCGATTGGGGGTGGTTAGACATCGTCTCCGCCATAATGGGGACGTCCTGCAATGAATTAAAAGCATGTCGATTCGCCGATGTAACTGTTAGAACATCTATCGCGTCTGCCACAAGTTGCACGATTATTCAAAGATTGCGGCTGTAGAGTGTCAGAAGCCATGCAGACGCAAAGCCTTCAATGCATTGTCTCGATCTTGTTGCTGTTGTGGTTTTGAGTATATGTAGGCATTTTTTCCATTTTTGTATCTATCGATGGTAGAGCTAAGCTCACGACTGTAACATTTCAACAAATACTCTGGTTTCCTGGTTATGCCTCTGTGTTTGAGACTTCTTGGTTCATAACAAACAGTTCTCCTTTGTTTTCCATCTTTGTTTCATCTTTGCTAGAGGGTTCACAGTGAAGGATTCACGTGGACTTAACAATCTTGTTGCGATAAAGGATTTGTTGTGGCACCGTTGTATTCTCTGGTATATGTGTTTGAATGTAAAAGGATTTTGTGTTCGGATACATTTCTTCTTCATCTGTTGCAGACCGGATGTCTGTGATAGATCTTGCACCCTTCTTGAACAAGTCTTCCACCTACTCACCCTTTGTTACGACTCACTGTTTGGAGTTTATCAAGACCTCACTCGTTCATGCATGCCCGGTCTAGTTTCCGAGTTGAGATTGTGCCGTTCTGAGTTTTCCTCCATTTGATCACCCTTTAAACAAACCATGACATTAAACTGATGGGCTTCGGGCTCTGCTCCTGCTAGCAATCCAGGAGTGACTTCCGAATGCCAACACACGTGCATCCTAAGCCTCAGGGGAAATGCTATCTTGCACTGGGGTTACTCGGGGAATCTCTGCTATTTCGACCGCTACCCGGGGGGGCTTCTGCTACTTCGACCGCTATCATTTCTTCTCTGGCCCTGAGGGCTCCTTGAGCTGATTGTTCTATGATTGTTTCATGTTCATCCAGGCTCATGGATTTGAACTTGGTCATTTTAGGGTCGGCCATCCTTGCCACCACTTCATCCCAATATTGGGCATTTTTAGTGAAGACCTCATCTTTGAATTTTTCATGGGTGTATGGCCAACAAGACAACACTTGCAATACGTGCTTCAAGACTAGACCCCTTGGGTCATGTTTGCGGAAATGGCCAGTCTGGAATTTGAACTCCAATTGGATCAATCCTTCCTACTTGGCTTGAGCGATGTCTTTTACTAGGTAGAAACCTATATGGAATCGATAAGGTATAAATAATTGCTTATTATCTTTCACCAGGGTAGCGTTGTAACCTTGCAGGATGGTCTGGTAGCAGATTTCCCCAAAACAAGCCGGTTAGGAACATGCACAGGTAGGAGATGAGGTGCTCTAGTGGCCCCAAATACCCTAATGTAGGCATCACGTTCGTGCAGATACCAGTGGCCAACCTTTTCTATCACCTTTTTTGTCATAGTTGATAGCCTCGAGCACTCTTTCTTGAAAATAATAAAATGAATGCATGTGAGGAATTCATCGCAGATAAGGGAGTATGATTTTTTATACCTATTCTTGTTATTGGATAAATCCATAAGTGTGGACACAAACCGATCTCCCTAGATCCACCTAGATCTAGAACAAAGCAAAACAAAATAATACTCTTTCCCTAGATTTTGACTGTTGAATGAACTAGGAGGCAAGAACAAGTTACATACCTTATAATCGCTTCCTATGGTCTTTTTTTCTCCCGCTTCACTCCAGTGCTCTTGTGTATTCAAGACCAAGACAACACAAACCAACTAAAGTGAAGAAAGCTCAATCTATTCAACAGTCAATCTATGTATATGATCAAGGAGTTATACAATAAAGTGGAAATAGCTTTATGGGAAAGGAACATATTACTGTATCATATTAATGGAAAGTAAATATTACAACCTGAGCCTTGATGTCACAAACTTCCTTTTGATGGCCCTTGACTCTGACACACACACTTGCTCACTTGTATGAAGAAGATCAACTCCTTAGGATGAACTTGATGGAGTCTTTAAACTACTGTAGCATCACTCCTTCACACAATCCTTTTCACCAATTCTCCAATGAATCTCTTTCTTGTTTACTTCTAACCTTTTCCATGAGAATTTCCTCAATATATAGGAGAGAATGGATTAGTTACTTGGATAAGAATGATCCCAAAATATCAGGGAATCCAGTACTTAGATAACCATTCGAATGCCATCTCATCCTTCTAGAAGATTCCATTCTAGAAGCATCGAGAATTTATCTTTTTCCTTGCTTAAGAAAGAGTTCGCACCCTAGTAGTTCAACACAGTGTGAAATTCTTGCACCCTGGCTTAAGGCAGCCTGCGAGAATCATGCATTCTCGCAGGCAAATATATTACCAACTTGTGAACCTCCTTCAAAAATGATATTTCTGGAAAGAGAAGACAATAACTTTTATCAGGAGAAAGTTCTTATGAAGAGCCTGAGTACACCATCATCAATACATCATCATGATGACCAAAATCATGGGTAACAGTTCTCCCATAAAATTCTGAAGTAAACGTGGACCGAGAGTTATGAGGTGTGCCAGCTCAATTTCATGTCGACAAAGACATTCCTGACACATACGACGTCCAGTAAATACAAAGCCATGTAGAAGGATGGAGTCTCTCCTTTTTTCAGTGTCTGAGCCTGATGTATGCAGATGCTCAACTATTTTGAAATGATGGATCCCCAGTTGAAATCTCTCTCGAAAATGGCCACTGTATAAACTAGAGGCATCCATGCCTCTGAAAACATAGAACAATCTTTCTCCCCTTACATTCGGAAGATGAGGGCCATTAGATAGATATATGGCTCCCTTAAGTTGTCCGTTTGATACTGGGCGAATGTACGATTGGTTTATTTCTTGTCTTCTCTCCACCATGAAGCCATCACCCGGCCGGTGTCATGGAGCTCATAGAAATTTACAATGAAATATCTGTTCAGTCTCTCCTCTGGGTATCTAAGCTTGTAATAGATCTACACCTCTACTAGAAGGAAAACCCCGACACACTCTCCATTGACGTCGTTAATCAAACACTTCTGTATGTCTGTGTGGTTGATGAGCCACTTTAGGAGTTATATGCAGGGGAAAAATGAAGTTCTGTTGGCCACCATGTGCAGGTACGATTGTTAGATGTTCGAAAAAACTTCATTGTCGAGATTCCTCATATTGGGGTTGCTGTGCAGGATAGATTCCAAAAATTCTTCCCAACTAATATTCTTGAATATTTCTCCCCAGTGCGAGAGTATTGCCTTGGTCCCTGTGTTTTCCTCTATGTATCCAAATGCTGGTGGTTGATTGAAATATTTATTTGTATATGTCCTAATGACAAGTTCCGATCTTGGAGAAAATTCTAATTGCTTTGCGGCCGCTGGGGAAGAGCCTTCTCTTACCTCTGATTCTTTTAGTTTCAGTGCCCTTGGTGACCGCCTAGTGGTTGGTTTTCTTGGAGGCATTGCTCCTGTAATACTCACTAAACCTTGTTGTTTGATACTCACTGGATCTTGGAAGATTTCGAATTGCTCGTCTCAATCCTCTATATGTTCTGAAACTCCTTTGCGCGCAAAATGGTATTGTTTACAATGGCTCAAGAGAATTTAAAATGGTAAGAGCCTACCGTGTCACATCGAACAATTAATTCGGGTGATGAGTGAAATTCAAACAAATCTTCCGTCGAATCTCTGCAATTTAATTCATCGTGGGTTGGCGGCGGAGGGTGATGTGTTCTATCGGTAATTTCAAACGACCTTTAGATTCACATACAAAGTAACAACTAATGGGAGATTTGGAATTAATTAGTTCCTTAAATGCTCTGAATCTAAACGTATCTAGCGCTAAAACCTCCCATCTTATCGCTTTCCTAGTGGGCGGATAAGGGATCGACGATGTGTTATGGATGTTTTCTTTGATATCCTTACGCCGAAAACCTTCGACGCCGATCAATTTCATCATACGGTGCAGACGTGGTGAAACTAGCTTGAGACACGTGGCAATGAAGACTGGTGACTTAACTCACAAGTATTAGTTAGAGTTGGAATTTTTCTTCCATTTGTGCATTCTCAAACTAAACCTGGGATCGCTGATGCCGAAAAGGTATCGAGGATCGGTGATCAGGGATAAACCTATCACGTATTTTCCTCAGGTTAGCATCTTCGAAAAATTGCCGATGCCGAAACGCTTTGGGAATCGATGATCGGGGGAAATTCCTTAGTGTGGTCGCAATGCTCATCATGATTTGGTTTTCTCTGATTCCCACGAGCGCGTCCGTTATCGACTATCAAAGATACTTTTTATTTTCCTTTTAAACTTTACTCCCCTCACCTTTTACCAATGTCGAAAGGGATCAAATTTCAGCGACTCCATATGTGATACTTGTTGTGAAACAAAAACTTCCTTTCACCGATACCGGTGAAAATCAGCACTCGATGACTGAGGTTTTCTGAGTGGTTCCTTTTCACCTTTTAATTTCTTCCAAATCCGAATCTTTGGGCATGTCCGGTGAAGTGTTTTGGCTGCCAATACTTAAGTGCTAAGACCTTTTAATTCATGAGATTCAAGAGAATAAAGAAAAGACAAAATAGTTTCTCAAAAGAAAAATTGCAATTTAGACAGTGCAAAGATCAAGTGGTACCCAAAAAAGTAGAAAGATAACATAAGATTTTTTAGGGTGTGTTGAGTGCTCAATAAATGGCGACTTACTGGGAAAAAGTAGAAACTCTCTTCCTTCCTTGGGCTCGACTGATGCAAAATATGATTAAGAACTTAACTAGTTTTCATTAGAGCTTCTTTTACCCCTTGCATTTGGAATTTCCCCAATTAATGCATCTGGGCCTGCTTGTGGGGTTTTTTAGCCTTTATTCCACATTATTTTCCTGTAAAATTGAACCACGCTCTCTTTTGACAAGAATCTAGTAAACAATTCACTGGCACTATGCCTTTTAGTTACGCTCACTCATTTGCTATGGTGTTGCTCCGCTACCAACGAGCATCCATAGCCCCAACAGAGTCACCCTGACATCACAAAACTTTCTCCACTGCTAGCGAGTGTCCATATCCCTGGAGGATATATCTACATACCCTCTCCTACTATGCGCTCATTTGATATAGTTGACTTTCATTTCAGAAGAATTCCCTGAGCGAGTGGGAGAGGTGGAAGTCTCTTATTTGAAAAAGATATGATGTGGTTAAGGTGAAAATCCCTAGATTTGTCTCTGAGGTTCATGTAATCCTTTCCATCTTTCCTTCTTTCCCTTAAGGTTTTACCAGACCACAAAGGAGACACTTCTGCATTTCTCCAAATTTGTTCATCTACGCAGGTTAGATAGAGAATCCCTTTGAAACAACCACATGTTCTTCAAAATTTTTTGTGTTTTTATGTAAGCGACGAGTTAGGAAGAGAGTTCTCTATGTCGCATGATTTGGTGTCAACCATTGTCTTGCTCAATGCAATCTTTCAAAAGTTCAAAATCATGATTGCAAAAGAAAAAATAAAGTATAAATGAGAAAAAGGCAAATCGATGCATAAAAAATAAACACAATATATATATATATTAATGAAAATATTGTTTCATGGCTTGGCCATTCACTGGGAGAGCATCAAGTTCCCCCCTCAGATTATGTAGTCGATATGTGCCCGAACCAATCTTCTTGACCTTCTAGAAAGGTCTGAGCCATATATTATGGAACTTAGAATGTTTTCCCTTAGGCTCATTTGCTCTGTCTCAGTTCAGGACTAGGTCTCCTACTTCAAAATTATTCTCTTTAGCCTTATGCTTATCAAACCATCTTTTAACTATATGCTGGTGGGATATGAACTTTGACTTAGCTTTCTCCCTTTCTTCTTCTAACATGAGTAGGGTGTCAATTCTTTGTTGTAAGTTTGATGAGGGTTTCCCTCTGGAATTCTGAGTGAGTTGAAGGGATGGAAGATATAGCCCGTTTAGGAGAATGGATTCTTGCCTGTATACCAGAAAGTATGGGGAATTCCCTCTAGCTTCCTTGGGTGTGACTCTATCAGCCCATAAAGCGTTATAAAGTGAATTATGCCAATTCCTTTGATTGTCTGGAATCATTTTCTTTTAATATCCTCACTAGGTTCTTATTAGTTGATTATACCACTCCGTTTCCCTCTGGATAGTAATTTGGAGCTAATTATGATTCCTTTGTCTAGAGAAAACTCTGTTAATAGGGTGGAAGAAAATCAAGCTGCATTATCAAAAAATAGAACATAAGTGATGTTGAACCTGGTGATTAGCTATTGTTCTATGAATTGGATTACCACCTTCTCTTTTACATGAGTCAGAGGGATGGCCTCTACCCATTTCATAAAGTAATTTGTGGTAGTAAGTATGTACTTATGATGTTTCAAAGAACTTGGTCTAATTTCTCCTATGATATATAACCCCCATTGATCGAAAGGCCTAGAAACAGTCACTGGTTGGAGTCAAACTGCTTCTCTCTTCTCTCTCCTAGCGCTTATTTGAAAAGTTTTACAGTTTCTAACGTATGCGTGAGCATCCTTGAAAAAAGTGGGCCAATAATATCCAAACCTCTGTATCTTATGAGCAATGGTGTCTCCTACAAAATGTCCATCAACAGGGCCATCATGGAGCTCCTTCAGAACTTTGTCTGCATCTTCACATTCAATGAATCTCAAAAGTACCCCATCATAATTAACCTGGAAGAGTACCAAATTTATGAGGCGATATTGTGCAGATTTTAACCTGAGAGCCCTCCTTTCCCTAGAGTTGAGGTTTTCTGGACAGGTCCCATGGTGTAGGAGATAAGTTAGTTTCTCATACCAAGACTCTTGTCCTGGGGAAATGTATGAATCTTCACCACACCATAATACCATTTCATTCTCCCATCCGGGGTCTTGATTTACTTGTTATTGAAATTCAACTTCCAATTTGCATAACCTTTGTCCTTTAACTAGTTTAGCAGGTTTTATATCTAGATCAAATTCTTGAACTACTACCATCCAGTTTCCTCTTCTTTCCCCCATATCCTGTTGAGTAAATAGGGATTAGACTACAGGGTGAGGTACGATTACTTTCGTGTGGTTCTTGAGGATGTAAGATCTAAAATGTTTTACTGCCTTATAAACCACATAAGCCTGTTTATCTATAGAAGGATAATTTAGTTTTCCCCCTTGAATATTAGTTCTCATGAACGATATCGAGACTTCGTTTTTGTCATCATCCATCTGAGTTAATATCGTGACTAACGAATGGTCGGAGGAAAAATTATAGACGAAGAAATCTTTGTTGAAATCAAGACTTCGCAGTACTGGGGCTTGAGAGATTGCAGTTTTAATATTGCTAAAAGCCTTCTTCCGTTCATCATCCCACTTAAACTCAACATCCTTACGAATCATTTTTTGTATGGGTTTGATAGTTTTCGCTAAATCGAGAGTGAAATTCCTCACAAAATTGATTTTCCCAAAGAACGACTGCATAGCCTTCTTGTTGTGAGGCAATGGAAGATGAGATATAGCCTTAATTATTTCTGGGTCTATGCGAATGCCTGCTTGAGATATGATGTGGCCTAAAAACTTACCTTCCTCGACACTGAAAATAGTTTTCTTAGGGTTTAAGGATATTTCGTATTTCCTACACCTTTCGAGAATCTGGGTTAAGTGTTGGATGTGGTCTTCTCTGTTCTTTGAATACACAGTCATGTTGTCCAAGTATACTACTACACACTTGTTGATTAGTCCCTAAAATGCTACGTCCATGGCCCTCTAGAAGGTCGCTCCTACATTGATTAACCCAAAAGGTATGTGTTTGTAAGCGAAAGTTCCCCACTTGGTTCAGAAGGTAGTTTTAAAGTGGTCTTCTTCTAAAACTAGAACCTGGTTGTACCCTGAGAAATCGTCTAGTAAGGAGAAGATTTCAGATCCAGACATGGTCTGCAGGAGTTGCTCCATTGGTGGGATTGGGTAGTTGTCCTTTTATGAAGCTCTATTGAGGTTTCTAAAAAATACTCATATGCGGATCTCCCCAGACGTTTTCCTTACCTGAACCAAATTTTCTACCCATGCACAGTGTCTAACTTGGAAGATAATTTTGGCATCTAATAGTTTCTTTAACTCCTGACACATGAGGGGCTCCAGGGATGGGTGGTATTTCCTGAGTTTCTGTTGGAAGGGTTTTACTTAAGGATTTAAAGGGATAGTGTGTTGAACGATACAGGTATCATAAGTTTTCAGATCTCGGTAGGACCATGCAAAGATATCTTGATACTTTCTGAAAAGTTTTTTTGTGAAGTTATTTTTCCCCTTCGGTTCAGAAGTTCACTTTTTTGTATTTTCTCTTAGGTAGGACTAGTATAAGATAAATCTGGTATAAACCAACTAGGTGACAAAGTGGGAACAAACTAAAATACTGGAGAAGAGGCTGAGTTTGGGATAACCCTTTACTCTAGCATTTAGGCAATGATCGTCTACCAGAGGCCTAGTACTAATACGTTAACCGTGTGAGTATTACAATTACCAACTGAGATACAAATTATCAAAAGAAAACATACATGTGATACACGATGGAAATTAAAATAATTCACTCAACCCTAATCATCAATCACATAATAACAAAAATATTCATTTTCATCATTAAAGAAAGAATTGTAAAACATTACATCAGATAACTTATCAATAGATTTAATAGCTCTTACTCGTTACAACATCCATTCATGAGACAATATAAGAAAAATTTCTTCTCCACATCCAATCATACACACATTTGATGAAAAATAAACTTGTCTCTCGTCCAAAAGGACTTTTCAATTAAAGGAAGCTCCAAAATAGTTCTTAACAAAACCAACAATGAGAGTTTCTTGCAACAACCATCGACCTTTAACTAATCGTTCGATGATCCTATTTATAACATAAAATTAACTAAAAACAACTGCTGAAGTGCAGATAAGTAAAACAAAATTTTCCACATGGCGTTCTCTCCTATCAGTTTGTCTAAAAGTCATCTCAAGATATCACTTAAGAGGGTGAATCTTCTCGTACTACGACCAATTGATGAACAACTCCTCGTAGGTGTTGGCGTATGGGAATCTATGTCGTTCCATCGTGGCCATGCAAATCTCTCTTATATCTATCACACGTGCCCAATACTTGACTAGACTGGCACTTAACTGTTGCAGCATAGCCCGAGCTTTGATCGAGTATTCCATAAACTGTCTCACCTGACTTGACGCCATGTCTGTCACCTTTGCTATTTCTTCGGCCCATGATGAATCTTTCTCGGTGTGTGATTTGACTATGTCCCACAAGTCGACAAAGTCATCGGGTATGCCAAACTCGGGGAGTTCGATATCCTTCATTGGCTTGTTGATTTTGACCCAGCTCTTCTCGCACTTGGCCCATTATTCTTGAATCTCCCGGTGAGGCTCTTGCGTCATTTTTTGCCCAATTCTCGACCAATTTCTTGATGTGATCGATGCCGCTTTCTCTTAACACCTAGATGCCGTGCTCTTCGACATCTCTACCCTTTTGCACCACGCTGATATACTCGATTCTTTCCATGGCCTGTTGCGCTTTCTCATACCACCACTCCATAGCTTTGCACGTTGCAAGTTCCATGAGGGTATCTTCATGGAGATTGACTATCCTTTTAGTGAATAGGTGCCATTCATCTGTGAAATTGATGTAGGCCTCCTTGAATTCTCTCCTTAGGTACACTACGACCTGTGTGGTGTCCTGATAGTATTTCCCCAAATGGTGCAAATGTTCTAGTTCCTTTTGGGAAGTGGCCAACTCCTCTTCATCTCTTTTAGCTCTGTCCAGGGTGGCATCTATGATTGCCATCCCTGCACCGATGAGTTTGAACGTTTTTTCATGCTCTATGTTTATTAGATGTTCCTCCGTAGTGATGAGGATGGAGCGATCTAAAGTGATCCTCTTCTTCTTGGTGGTTCTTTGGACGGTATCCTTCCTTTTCCGATCATAATCTATAAAATGTATGTCGGCTACTTTGTCCACAGGTTCAGGAATCTGCTCATCCCCCCATGTGAGTGTGTTCGCTAAATTCCTGACGATATATACTTGTTCAAGATTGTGTTCTTGAACTTCCTCGTTGTGCTTCGAAGGCCTGACTTCTGTCTGTCACTCATTGGGGTTTTGAGTACCGATCGAAATAGAGGTGTCATGGATAGTCTCGGTACTTACTTGTTTATCGGTCATTGAGATGTTGATTTCCTGCTTTGGGGTTTCTTCTTTTTCCTTGTTTGACCCTGACTTGTCCTTTGGACTGTCTGCTTGGGTCTCTAGTGCATCGTGCATCTTATACTCTAGGACACTCTCAACTTCTTGTTCATTCTGTGGAACCTCCTGAATTTGGACATCGGGAATAGGGGAAGATGTCTTCTCTGGTCCCTTTTCTTATTCAATATGCATAGGGGTCACAAGAGATTCTTCTGGGCTCTCATAATCATCATATATATTTATCAGTTCTCTTAAGGGGTTTGACACATCGGTCCTCTGCGATGCTTCGACAGTCCCTAGCTGGGTCGAAACACCTATCGATGATCCATCCGGTGGTGTTGTGAACTCAGAGTTGTCTAACCTAGTAATGTCATCAAGATCTATGAATTCAGGGTCGCTTGGGCTTGTCTGGATTCTATCCAGATTGTCTTCAGAGAGCCTTGCCATGTTTAGGACATCTGGGTGATCTTGCAGCTGATCAATTATCTATTGCACATGTTCTAACATAAGTAACCCCCTCTCATGTGCATCTTCAGCCTTGGGGGAACTTCAATATTGCACTGGGGTTACCCAGGGAATCTCTACTATTTCGGCAACTACTTGGGGGGCTTCTTCTACTTCGTCCACTATCATTTATTCTTTGTCCTTGAGCACTCCTTGAGCCAATTGTTCTATGATTGTTGCCTGTTCATCTAGGCTCATGGCTCTAAAATTGGTAATTTTAGGTTCGACCATCCTTGCCACCACTTCATCCCAGTCTTGGTCATTTTCGGTGAAGACCTCATCTTTGAATTTGTCATGGGTGTATGGTCAGTAGGACAACACTTGTGACGCTTGCTTCAAGACTAGACCCCTTGGGTAATGTTTGCAGAAATGACCTGTCTGGAATCAAAACTCTAATTGGCTTAGTCCTTCCTTCTTGGCTTGAGCGGTGTCTTTTACTAGGTATAAACCTATATGGAATCCATAAGGTATAAATTTCCGCTTCTTATCTTTCACCATGGTAGCGTTGTAACCTTGCATGATGGTTTGGTAGAAGATTTCCCCACAACAAGCCGATCAAGAACATGCATAGGTAGGAGATGAGGTGCTCCAGTGGCCCAAAATACCCTAATGTAGGTATTGTGTTTGTCCAGATTGTTGGAGAAATTTCTATTTTCGACACACTAGTTCAGTGGGAGTTAACTGACTAGTTCTATTTTTAGACTTTCTATTTTTACCATCACTATTATGCATGCATGCATTCCTAAGGAAAGTTAACTGCTTGATTTCTTTTCTTAATTATGGAATGCTTTTCCCTATATATGAGTGTATTCCACTCATTCATTGTATCATATTGATCATGATGTATGTATCAATCATGAGCTCATTGGAGTAGTGTGAATATATTTTCTCATTCTTCCATATTGAATCTCTCTTCCTTTATTGATAATCTTTGTTTGTACTTTATTTAGATAGATCTCCCGTACAGGTTTCCATGAAACAATGACATGGTATCAAAGCTATGCTTCTTGGAGCAAGGAAGACAAGCCAATGAATAAGGAAAATCAGGGTTTTGACGAGCTAAATCTGTGGTCGTAACTTTCAGAAATTATTCCTAAAAAACATTATGTTTTTGAGGAACCAATCCATAATGAAAGTAAATAGGCCCATTTTGGAAGTGGGTTTTCAACCATTTGATGAGATTCTTTACCATTTTATCAGAAAGTGAGCTGCAAAATAGCCTCCTGAAACTGATACGAATCTGTGGCCGTACCTTTCCACATTCATTGCTCCCAAAATATTATTTTTTGGAGGAAACGACCCTAAAGGAAAGTAAATCGGCCAATTTTGGAAGTGGGTTTTCAACCGTTTTCTCAGAAAGTAAGTCACAAGGTCATCTCCTGAAACTGATATGAATTCTTAATTTCTTAATTTTTCACTTGCAGATTGAGAGTAAATTTTTGGAGGTTCTTGGAATCAGTGGGAGAGATGGATATTGAAACTATTCTACAACCAAAATTGGTGGTAATACTCACACCATACAATTATTTTGATTGGAAACCCAAGGCAAAATTCCAACTCAGAAGGAAAGGATTGTATAATTTGACGATGGCGACAGAAACAGAACCTACATCAACGATTGAGAAGATGAGATGGGTGAATCGTAAGGATGAGGCAACATGAATACTTATTGAGTTAATCTCCACTGATTTGTGGTTTCATGTTGCCGCATGAAAGACTCCAAATGATATCTGGAGCACCTTGGAAGGACTCTTTGGAAAGCAGGATGAGATGCGAGGTCATATGCTTGAGGTAGAGTTGAATACCTTAGACCCTAAAAGTTTTGATGATATACAAGATTTTTTTACTAAATTTAAATATTTGTTATTAAGCTTGGTTGAATGTGGTATTGATAAGTCTACATAAGAGAAACAATTTATTCTAACAATCATGGCCAAGCTAGGACCATAATACATTGTATATGTCTCCAATTTCCATTCTGGCAGATGTCTTTTTGGAACAAATTGGAAAATGCCTACATTGGCTCAATTCATTGATTCTCTTACACAAGACCAGAAAAAACTCATACATATGGGCCTTATGAAATATCCCAAAGCACATTCACTCACCATGTAGGATGGGAAAGGGTCATTCAAACAAAATAGGAAGGAGGGATATTCCAAATCCTTTAATGATTCTTCAGGTTCCAAAGACTTTTCAGATTCCAAGAAGAAGAAGAAGGGAAAGTAATGCACTTACTGTAATAAACTGAATCATGAAGAATCCACATGCATGAAGAAATAGATTGATCTTATGGCACATGCACTTCAACATAACAACCTTGGAAACTTCATTCTAGAGGGAGTCAAGAAACATAAGGAAGAAGATCCTACTCCTAAGAAAGGTAATCATCATGCTCTTGTTGCAATTAATTCCTCATATGATTCATGGATTATAAATTCTAGTGCAACCCATCATATGGCAGCAAAAGAGGAAGTTTTTTCTTCCTTGAGTCCATGCTCAAGACCCCCTATTCTCATGGGGGATGATACTCCAGTAGAAATAGCAAGAGAAGGGAGAGTGGAACTCCACAATGGCAGTTTTGAGAATGTTTTACATGTTCCAAAGCTTTCTATGAATCTTCTCTCAGTTTATCAGATCACTCAGAAAGGAAATAAGGTTGAATTTACATCATATTCAGTTTCAGTAATTGACATGCATGACAATTCCATTATTGCAATTGGTGAGGTGGATCAGTCAAGGTTGTATAAATTCACTAAGTTTTATGACGATGACTCCTCTATTCTACTTACACGTAAGGAGAGTACTTTGCATGCACCTCCACTGAAACATGCATATACTCTTGTTCTTCCATCAGTTTCAGACATAAGAGATGATTGCATACACTTTGATTTTGTACATGGAAATAAACACGTAGTACATCCAGATAAGAATCCAACGCCGAAGCTTCAACAGATGCCCAAGAAGGCACATACCACACTTCAGGCAGTAGGAAACCTTGTAGGGAATCCATTGGATTCGAGGAGGACTCGATCTCATCATGAGGGGCCTTCTCATGTATTTTTCAGCTTCAGAACCTGTGATGCTCATGCATTGCTATATGGTTCAATCTACTAATCCACATAACTACAATAGGGTTGTGGGAAATCCATTATGGCAAGAAATCATGTAAAAGGAGTATGACTCAATCCTACAGAACCAAACTTGGAATCTGGTTCCACATACACCAGAAAGGAATATTTTCAGGTGCAGATGGGTCCATAGGATCAAGAAGTACAAGGCCCGACAGGTTTCCAAAGGACTTCATCAGATCCATAAATATTTCTACATCTTCACGAAGACTTTCAATGAGCAGAAGTTTCAGACTTTGTGGGATCGTCTTGCAGTGAAGAACACAGTTGCCTAGCAACTGTCATTTTTCTTCTTTTGATACATTATTTTTTGACGGGGGGTTTTGTTCCCACGTGGTTTTCCCTCTTTCCTCACTTTTATTCAGTATTGATTAGTTGCATTGTCCATAAGTACCTAAAATGGCCTAGTAGCTGAGAGTCATTTTTTACTCCATAGTGATGTTCAGGGGGGGTGTTGGAGAAATTTCTATTTTCGACACACTAGTTCAGTGGGAGTTAACTGAATAGTTCTATTTTTAGACTCTCTATTTTTACCATCACTATTATGCATGCATTCATTCCTAAGGAAAGTTAACTGCTTGATTGCTTTTCTTAATTATGGAATGCTTTTCCCTATATATGAGTGTATTCCACTCATTCATTGTATCATATTGATCATGATCTATGTATCAATCATCAACTCATTGGAGTAGTGTGAATATATTTTCTCATTCTTCCATATTGAATCTCTCTTCCTTTCTTGATAATATTTGTTTGTACTTTCTTTAGCTAGATCTCCTGTGTAGGTTTCCATGAAACACTAACATAGATACCAATGGCCAACCTTTTCTATCACCTTTTTTCCGCATCTTGGGACAAGGGAAAACCCAGGTTTCAATGCTTCAACAACGCACCAACAAAAACCTAACTACTGGCCCTTTCGGCAACAACTACGAAGTAGATGAAGTCTCACCCGAGGTATAGGCAGGGGTGGTTGCAGGACTCATATGTCTGCAACCTAGCTGGGACACAGATCTGTGATTACAATACCTTAACAAAGAATTTAACAGTTATCTTTCCTTAGTATCTATCCTTTGTTTACAATGCAGGTAAACCCTAATTATAGAGCAGCACAATATTTAACAAGATCCAACACATTCAATCACTAATCAAATCAAAATAGACGAGATTTGGTACTCATTCACATCACCAAGCACTAAGCTATCGTATCAGATACATCTAAACATACATTACTTTACTAAGCATAAATCATATGAGAAATAAAACAACCATAACGCACAAAACAACCATGCTATAGGATATATGTGGTTCACCCCCAACCCGGGGCTTCATCCACCAATTATTCTTCTCGTTAATGCCTTCTGTCAATCATCTACATGCGCAAAGCCACATGATCCTACTCTGCATAGGACAGGAGATCTGTGCGCACTCCGCCAGATCCTCCTTCCTCAAGCTAGGTTACAACACAAAGCCATCTTACAATCTACACAAGCATCTTACATCCACTTTCACTTAGCTCTACCAGTGTCCAATACAACATGCACAAAGCATTTATAACTATCACTTGCACTTAGCACAACATCACACATATGCACATATTGTCTCCTCTTACATTGC
>ML781264.1:75979-93021 GCA_009831015.1 Picea engelmannii
TGTCATGATATTCACTTGTGTTTCCTCATCCAAAACACAGTCTATGTCGAAGTCTCCTTTTCTTGTTTCTATGCACTCTTTTTCTTTGAAGATCTCTGATAAGTTGATATCTCTGTGGTCATTCAGGGTTTCTTTCATTTGTAGTAATATAGTCTCTGATTCTTTCTGGGGTTCTGCCATGGTCTCAGTTTCTTGGTCTTCCTCAGGGTTTTCTTGTCTCATAATTATTCTTTCAACCTTAGCAATCATTCTAGGGCAATCCAAAACTTCATGGTCCATATCTTTACAACAAAGACAACTAGATCTTCTACCAGGGAATTCCTTAGCAAGATGTCCTAGTTTTATGCAACTATAACAAAGAGTTGATCCTCTCTTTCTCTTAAATGATCACCAACCTTTCTTGTACTGCACACTAGGATCATGGTGGAGAACTTGCAAAAAATTATTCCTAGTGTTGGGCTCTAAATATATCCTAAAAACAACCTCTATGAATCAACCAAAGGTAGGCGCTGAAACAAGCATTTTACTTGTTGCCTACGTAGGTTCTTACCTTCCATTTTCAATACCCAACCTCCATATATGCAACACCTGTAAAGGAACACCAATCGTAAAGGGAATGACAATTGTTCTATTCAAATGAATGACACCTCCTTTAAAGGGAACAACAATCGTAACAAGGGACGACAGTCGTTACATTGGGCCGAACTAATGTTGAATTAATTGCATTGTAATATTTGCACAACTATCTACTTTTTCAATCCGAGGTACGTAAACTGACGAAGCACACACACAGTATATGAAAGATTGAAGTGGGACTAATCTAATATAATGTTTAAGCTATGACTGAAATTGAATAATTAATCTAATGCAGGAAATTTAAACACACGACTTGGAATTGAAATTTATCTAGGAATAGGAAATTGTGCAAATGAAATTAATCTAGGAATGAGAAATTGCATAAATGAAATTAATCTAGGAGTGGAGAACTACATGAAGGAAAAGAAAATACAACATGTGAAGAGTTGAATGACACAACAACATATGTGATCTCACGCCAATAAAGCAATCTTACATTAGAATAATCAAATTAATCTTCATAACAGAATAATGAAAGCATGAAAACCAAAACTTATGAATCAAAGCTAAGAATCCCTTTCTCTTTCAAATCCTAATGACTACCATTAATGACTACTCTCATTCCATCCTAATTAATCAAATGTCTATTACTCAAATACCACCTCATGAAGAGAGATCACTCTCTTTTATACATGAGAGCCTTGATGATAAGATAACCATCTCATAATTACAGATCCGCTTTTCTCTCAACTATTTTCCATTATTACAAAATATAATCCCTTCAAATCCGCACACATATCTCTCATATATCTTGGATAAGATATGCCAACCAAATCTCCATGATCTTCTCCTTGAATTATCTCCTCAAATATTGAAATGGTGGAGGAAGTATTTGAGAATTCCTTTTGAATTAATCCTTCACATATTCCTACACATTACAAAGCTCACACATTTGTGAGATATATATGAAAATATGTCGATTTGCTAATATTTAATCACAAATTCCCTTTCAATACTAAAATGAATAAAGTGGAAAATAATAAGGTGAAACCCAAATGTATTTATGAAAATGATATCGTGAAAGGTTAATGGGGCGATGAAATGTGGAGAATGATGAAGGGAAAGGTGGATGAAAATAGGAAAATTCCGAGCCCCAACATACCCCCCAAATTTACTAGGTAGAAACCTATAAGGAATCCACAAGGTATAAATTCTCGCTTCTTATATTTCACCATGGAAGCATTGTAACCTTGCAGGATGGTTTGGTAAGAGATTTCCCAACAACAAGCCGGTCAGGTACATGCATAGGTAGGAGATGAGGTACTCCAGTGGCCCCAAATACCCTAATGTAGGTATTGTGTTTTTCCAGATACTAGTGGCCAACATTTTCTATCATCTTTTTTTTGGAAACACCTACGAAGAAAATGAAGTCTCACCTGAGGTAGATGCAGGGGTGGTTGTAGGACTCAAATGTCTGCAACCTAGCTGGGACACCGATCTGTGATTACAATACCTTAACAAATAATTTAGCAGTTATCATTCCTTAGTATCTAGCCTTTGTTTACAACGCAGATAAACCCTAATTATAAAGAAACACAATATTTAAGAAGATCCAACACAGTCAATCACTAAGCACATCAAAATAGACGAGATCTGGTACTCATTCAAATCACCAAGCACTAAGCTATCGTATCAGATACATCTAAACATACATTACTATACTATGCATAAATCATATGAGCAATAAAACAACCATAATGCACAAAGCAACCATAACATGGGATATACCTAGTTTACCCCCAGCTTGGGGCTACGTCCACCAACTCTTCTTCTCTCTAATGCCTTCTGTCAATCATCTACATGCACAGAGCCACAAGATCCTACTCCGCATAGGACAGGAGATCTACGCGCACTCTGCCAGATCCTCCTTCCTCAAGCCAGGTTAAAACATAAAGCCCTCTTACAATCTACACAAGATTCTTACATCCACTTGCACTTAGCTATACCAGTGTCCAATACAACATGCACAAAGCATTTATAACTATCACTTTCACTTAGCACAACATCACACATATGCACATATTGTCTCCTCTTACATTGCCTAGACATCTATTTATACATTACAGAAGGAACTAGACATGGGTAAACCCATGGGTCGACATCCCATACCCCTCTCATCTCTTATTCAAGCCTTTCGTACATGGTCTCTTGCTTGGCTTCATTTCTCTACAAAGGATCTTCTGAGGCATCCGATATAGCTGGGATGATGACGTAGAAGTCATCAAGCGTAAGCACAGTCTGCAACTTGGTCTTACTAGCTTTTGACTTCTTCCGCAATGTGGGTTTCGTGGGAGAAACCTTTATTTTGTTAGATGACTCTGCATCATCAGGGGGATTCTGTGGCAGTGTTACTTCTCCTTGCTTCTGTTTGTCTTCTTCTCCATTTTTCTCTTCTTTGTCTACTTCGTCATCACCTCCTCTGCTAGGTGATTCTGAAGCAGTCTCTTTTGATGCGCTGTTCAACTTCTGTATCTCTTCTGTCTTCTTCCTTCTGCTAGTTCCAGGTGTATCGTACCATTCATGAGTGACCACCGAGATTCCTATTAGTTCGGGGTCAAACAGTTCTGTGGGGTCAACTGGGATAAGGAGCTCTATAGGCCATTCCTTAGTTATTTCTTCTAGGTCATCCTTTGTGTGTTTGTAGTAACTTTGTAGTACTTCTTTGTGTTCATCTCCACGCGCAATAATATAGGTAAAATGTCTGTCTGCATGGAACTTGACAAATGGACTGAACCTATGTAGGGTTCTCAGTGTCATATGAGGGACAACATCAATAGCCCTCTTTAACGACAGGTAGTAGATGTGGAACACTGCGTTTGAATGCCACTATTTTCCCATATCGCTCGAATACTAGAGCATGGTGAACTTCGGGGCTAAGGGTTCAGATAGATCTATTTTAGGTAAGGTCGCACCTTCTGACATTTCCCAAGCTATGAATGTGATGAGGATCAACAACTAACTAAAGTGGAACTCATAGTCCTGATTCTGAGCTTCACAACAGTCTTTTTCTAACTGGTTCACTAAGTAGCTTGCCCAGCTCATTTGTAGCCCCTCCACGCATTTTCCTGCGAGGTCAACAACAACCCCGTGACCTGTGTGGGTTTGTTCTTTCTTACTAGCTTACCAACAAGAAACTGGAAAGTGAGGCACACTACACCATTCTGGATGGAGGCTACCTTGTATCCTCGCTTCCCCTTCTCCACATCATCGTAGGTATCTTTAATCTTCTGTTCCAGGGTGCGGTCTGCAGTTTTTCCTGGGTATAATTCTTGCAGGTCTGGTCCCTTTGTGCTCAATCCAGTGATTTGATGGATCAATTCTAGATTGATGGTGATGCGTCTGTCTAGCCACAAATAACCGCCATGGAAGCTCGACAGTAGGAACTTAACACATGCTTTAATGTCTTGGTGCCTTCCAAAATGGGGTATCTTCATTACGCTTAGGATGGTGGACTGTGCGAGATCCATAGTCCATGGTTGGGGGATTATCCTTGACTTCTTCCCCTTCGTTCTAGTAAAATACCTATGAGGTGTGAGCATGATAAATTTCTTGCGGTTTCCCAAGTTGAAGTCGTTGATCTTCAACATCAGAATCTTATCCTACTGAGGCTTGCCTATGGGTATCCTCTTCAGGAGGTATGTAGTAATTAAGGTGTAGTCGAAGTCCCCGGGGACACTTTCATGATTCACCGTGTTGGCCAGAGGTGGGATGTAGTCAGGCAGGGTGGATGTGATTAACTTCACATTTTCCAAGTCATCTCGATGCTTGTTTTTTTTCTCAGTCACAACTTGGGATGGTCCGTATCTGTGAGAAGTCGACGGGGAGGCTTGCACTCATTTCTTCGATGGAGCTTGAATTTTGATGGACATCACCTTCTCAGCCATAAGTTCGATTAGAACTTCTTTGATATAATTTTCTACAGCGTTGAGTTCATCCAACATGCACGCTCGAGATTGGAAAACTCAGGTTGATTAACAAACGCTCAATGAAATGGAATAGGTGGCGAAGTCTGATTAAACACAACACAACAATAATGAGTTCTCTTGGATACAATTCAAAAAAGTTTTCTCTACGCAAAATTCGACGAAATAAGTAGACAACGGTGTAACAGATCCCTCCAATGGACAATAAGCCTTCATCAATGCAGTTCTGTCCATTACGGTGCAGTCCCAACAATCCGATGGTGATATTTCTGATCATAAATGATATTTTAACCGTTCAGGAACAAAAATCTAATGGTCATAATGCCTCTAACGGTTATATTTCTCCTCCATGGGGAATTGCCAATCTGATTTGCTTTGATATTCCGACGAAGTTTGAATTCTGGAGACCTTCCTTCTACGAAGACTTCTCTGGAACTTCATGTAACTTCTCTAACTTTGCATTCTTCTTGCTGAACTTTCTAGCCTTCTTCCCTGTGATCTACGTCTTGGTATTCCTCTTTCCATTATGATTCTTATCTCCTCTTGGCATAGTAACTTCGCGATGTTGGTGGTATTTCCTAAGGTTCAAGGGAAATACTTCTTCTCTGTCTAAGGTAGGTGCTCTACTCTCCAGTACAGACACATGTTTCAAGTCTTCTTGTGTTATTTCAACTTCAACATATAGATTTCTAGTCCTCAGTAGCTTTGACTGGTTTTCTTGTTCTGTTAGTAAGTGTGTTATTCTCTTAGCCATGAAGTCTCTTAGGTCTTACTTATTCTATTCTAGAGCTTCCTCTTCTTTTCTTCGGGTCTTATCTTTCTCAATCCATCTTTTTCCTAGTAACATACCAAATGGGGTGTTGTTCTCAATAAATTTAACAACCTCAAATTCTTCCTTTGTTGAAGTTCCATGAGTAGTCATAGATGTTTGGGTAAGTCTATCACATAGGGTTATCAACTTTCCTCTAAATAATCCTATTCCTCCCAATGAAGGAATCATAACAGGCTCTCCCAAAATTTCCCAAGTTCTTTTTGTCATGATGTTCACTTGTGTTTCCTCATCCAGAACACAGTCTATGTCGAAGTCTCCTATTCTTGTTTCTATGCACTCTTTTTCTTTGAAGATCTCTGATAATTTGATATCTCTGTGGTCATTCAGGGTTTCTTTCATTTGTAGTAATATAGTCTCTGATTCTTTCTGGGGTTCTTCCATGGTCTTAGTTTCTTGGTCTTCCTTAGGATTTTCTTGTCTCATATTCATTCTTTCAACCTTAGAAATAATTCTGGGGCAATCCAGAACTTCATGGTCCATATCTTTACAACAAAGACAACTAGGTATTCTACCAGAGAATTCTTTAGCAATATGTCCCAGTCTTCTGCAACTATAAAAAAGAGTTAATCCTCTCTTTCTCTTAAATGACCCTCAACCTTTCTTGTACTGTGCACTAGGATCATGGTGGCTAACCTGAAAAAAAATATTCCTTGTGTTGGGCTCTAAATATATCCTAAAAACAACCTCTATGCGTCATCCGAAGGTAGGCGTTGGCACAAGCATTTTACTTGTTTCCTATGTAGGTTACCTTATTCTTTCAATACCCGACCTCTAGAGATGAAACACATGTAAAGGAACAACAACCATAAAGGGAATGATAGTTGTTCTATTCAAATGAACGACACCTCTTGTGAAGGGAACACCAATTGTAACAAGGGAACGCCAGTTGTTACATTGGGCCGAACTAATGTTGAATTAATTGTATTGTAGTATTTTCCCAACTATCTAATTTGTCAACCCGGGGTTCATAAATTGACGAATCACATACAAAGTATATGAAATATTGAATCGAGACTAATCTAATATAATGTTTAAGCTACAACTGAAATTGAATCATTAATCTAATGCAGGAAATTGAAACACACGACTTGGAATTGAAATTAATCTAGGAATGGGAAATTGCGCAAATGAAATTAATCGAGGAATGAGAAATTGCATAAATGAAATTAATCTAGGAGTCGAGAACTACATGAAGGAAAATTAAATACAACATGTGAAGAGTTGAATGACACAAAAACATATGTGAGCTCACACCAATAAAACAATCTTACATTACAATAATCAAATCAATCTTCATATCAGAATAATGAAAGCATGAAAACCAAAACTTATGAATCAAAGCTAAGAAATCCTTTCAAATTCAAATCCTAATGACTACCATTAATGACTACTCTCATTCCATCCTAATTACTCAAATGTCTACTACTCAACTACCACGTCATGAAGAGAGATCACTCTCTTTTATACATGAGAGCCTTGATGATAAGATAACCATTTCATAATTACAGATCGACTTTTCTCTCAACTATTTTCCATTATTACAAAATATAATCCCTTCAAATCCTCACACATATCTCTCATATATCTTGGATAAGATATGCCAACAAAATCTCCATGATCTTATCCTTGAATTATCTCCTGAAATCTTGAAATGGTGGAGGAAGTATTCGAGAAGTCCTTTTGAATTAATCCTTCACATATTCCTACACATCACAAAGCTCACACCGTTTTGAGATATATTTGAAAATATGTCGATTTTCTAACATTTAATCACAAATTCCCTTTTAATACTAAAATGAATAAAGTGGAAAATAATAAGGTGAAACCCAAATATATTTATGAAAATGATATCGTGAAAGATTAATGGGGCGATGAAATGTGGAGAATGATGAAGGGAAAGGTGGATGAAAATAGGAAATTTCTGAGCCCCAACATAATCCCCAACTTTACTAGGTAGAAACCTATATGGAATCCACAAGGTATAAATTTCTTCTTCGTATCTTTCACCAGGGTAGCATTGTAACCTTGTAGGATGGTTTGGTAGTATATTTCCCCACAACAAGCCGGTCATGAACATGCATAGGTAGGATATGAGGTGCTCCAATGGACCCAAATACCCTAATGTAGGTATCAAATTTATCCAGATACCAGTGGCCAACCTTTTCTATCACCTTTTTTTCATCATGTTGGCACAGGGGCAGACCCAGGGTTCAACGCTTCAAAAACGCACCAAAAAAAACCTAACTACCGTCCCTTTCAACAACACCTACGAATAAGATGAAGTCTCACTCGAGGTAGAGGCAGGGGTGGTTGCAGGACTCATATGTCTACAACCTAGCTGGGACACAGATCTGTGATTACAATACCTTAACAAAGAATTTAGTAGTTATCATTCCTTAGTATCTTGCCTTTGTTTACAGTGCATATAAACCCTAATTATAGAGCAACGAAATATTTAACAAGATCCAACACATTCAAGCACTAAGAACATACAAATATTTGAGATCTGGTACTCATTCACATCACCAAGCACTAAGCTATCGTATCAGATACATCTAAACATACATTACTGTACTAAGCATAAATCATACGAGCAATAAAACAACCATAATGAAAAATGAAACCATAACACAGGATATACGTAGTTCACCCCCAGCCTGGGGCTATGTCCACCAAATCTTCTTCTCTTTAATTCCTTCTGTCAATCATCTACATGAACATAGCCACATGATCCTACTCCACATAGGACATGAGATCTGTGCGGACTCCACCAGATCCTGCTTCCTAAGGCTAGGTTACAACACAAATCCCTCTTATAATCTACACAAGCTTATTACATCCACTTGCACTTAGCATTGCCAGTTTCCAATACAACATGCACAAAGAATTTATAACTATCACTTGCACTTAGCACAACATCACACATATGCACATATTGTCTCCTCTTACATTGCCTATACATCTATTTATACATTACAAAAGGGACTATACATGGGTAAACCCATGGGCCGACATCCCATACCCCTCTCATCTCTTATTCAAGCCTTTCATACATGGTCTCTTGCTTGGATTCATTTCTCTGCAAAATATCTTCTGAGGCGTCCGATATAGCTAGGATGATGAAGTCGAAGTCATCGAGCGTAAGCACAGTCTGCAACTTGGTCTTACTAGGTTTTGACCTCTTCTACGATGTGGGTTTCGTGGTAGAAACCTTTATTTTGTTAGATGGATCTGCGTCATCAGGGGGATTTTATGGCGGTGTTATTTCACCTTGCTTCTGCTTGTCTTCTTCTCCATTTTTCTCTTCTTTGTTTACTTCGTCATCACCTCCTCCACTAGGTGATTCTGAAGCAGTCTCTTCTGATGCGTTTTTCATCTTCTGTACCTCTTCTGTCTTCTTCCTTCTGCTACTTATAGGTGTATCGTACCCTTCGCAAGTGACCACTGAGCCTCTGATTAGTTCGGGGTCGAAAATTTCTATGGGGTCAACCAGGATAAGGAGCTCTGCAGACCATTCCTTATTTATTTCTTCTAGGTCCTCCTCTGTGAGTTTGTAGTAACTCTGTAGTACTTCTTTGTGTTCATCTCCACACACAATAATATAGATAAAATGTTTGTCTGCGTGGAACTTCACAAATGGCCTGAACTTGTGCAGGGTGCTCGACGTCATACAAGGGACAACCTCAATAGGCCTCTTTAACTATAGGTAGTAGGTCTGGAATAATGCGTTTGACTGCCACTGTTTTCCCATATCGCTCGAATACCAAAGATTGTGAACTTCGTAGCTAAGGGTTCAAATGGATCTATTTCAAGGAAGGTCGCACCTTCCGTTTTTTCCCAAGCTATGAACACAATGAGGATCAACAACTAACTAAAGTGGAACTTATAGCCCTGATCCTGAGCTTCGTGGTAGTCTTGTTCTAACTGGTTCACTAAGTATCTTGCCCAGTTCATTTCTATCCCCTCCACGCATTTTCCTACTACGTCAACAACAAACCCCGTGACCTGGGTGGGTCTGTTCTTTCTTACTATCTTACCAACAATCAACTAGAAAGTGAGGTGCACTGCACCATTATGGATGGAGGCTACCTTGTATCCTCACTTCCCCTTCTCCACATCATCGTAGGTATCTTTAATCTTCTGCGCCAGGGCGCGGTCTGCAGCCTTTCCTGGGTAAAAGTCTTGCGGGTCTAGTCCCTTCATGTTCAATCTGGTGATCTGATGGATCAACGCTGGATCGATGGTGATGCATCTATATAGCCACAAATAACTGCCATGGAAGCTCGACAATAGGATTTTAACACACACTTTAACCTCCTGGTGCCTTCCAAAATGGGGTATCTTCATTATGTTTAGGATGGTGAACTGTGTGAGGTCCATAGTCCATGGTTGAGGGATTATCCTCGACTTCTTCCCCTTCGTTCTAGTCAAATACCTATGAGGTGCGAGCATGCTAAAGTTCTTGCGGTCTCCCAAGTTGAAGTCGTTGATCTTCAACGTCAGAATATTATCCTGCTAAGTCTTGCCTATGCATATCCCCTTTGGGAGGTATGCAATAATCAAGGTGTAGTCAAAGTCCCTGGGGACACTGTCATGATTCACCACACTGGCCAGAGGCGGGATGTAGTTGGGCAGGATGGATGTGATTAACTTTTCATTTTCCAAGTCATCTTGATGTTTGGCTCTTTTCTCAGCCGCAACTCGAGATGGTCCAGATCCATGAGCAGTCGACGAGGAGGCTTGCAATCCTCTCGTTGATGAAGCTTGAATTCCGATGAACATCACCTTCTCAGCCATAAGTTCGATTAGAAATTCTTCGATAGACTTTTCTACATCGCTGAGTTCGTCCGACATGCACGCTCGATATCAAAAAATCAGGTTGGTTAATAAACGCTCAATGCAATGGAACAGGTGGCGAAATCTCAGTAAACACAATGCAACAATAATGAGTTCTCTTGGATACAATTCATGAAAGTGTTCTCGATGCAAAATTCGGAGGAATAAGTAGACAACGATGTAACAGATCCCTCCAATAGACAAGAATCCTTCATCAATGCAATTATGTCTGTTAAGGTGCAGTCCCAACGACCCGATGGAGAGATTTCTGATCATAAATGTTATTTTAACCGTTTGGGAATGATAATCTAATGGTCATAATACCTCTAACAATTATATTTCTCCACCATGGTGAAGTGCCAATCTGAGTTTCTCTGATATTCCGACAAAATTTTAATTTTGGAGACCTTCCTTCTATGAAGTCTTCTCTGGAACTTCCTGTAACTTCTCTGACTTTTCTTTCTTATTGCTGAGCTTTCTAGCCTTCTTCCTTGTGATCTGCGTCTCAATGTTCCTCTCTCCATTTTGATTCTTATCTCCTCTTGGCATAGTAACTTTGCGATGTTGGTGGTGTTTCCTAAGGTTCAAGGGAAATCCTTCTTCTCTGTCTGAGGTAGGTTCTCTACTCTCCTGTATAGACAGGTGTTTCAAGTCTTCTTGTGTTATTTCAACTTCGACATCCATATTTCTGGTCCTCAGTAGCTTCGACTGGTTTTCTTGTTCTGTCAGTAAGTGTGTTATTCTTTTAGCCATGAAGTCTCTTAGGTATTTCTTATTCTGTTCTAGAGATTCCTCTTCTTTTCTTTGGGTATGATCTTTCTCAATCCAGGTTTTTCCTAGTAACATACCAAATGGGGCATTGTTCTCAATAAATTTAACAACCTCAAATTCTTTCTCTGTCGAAGTTCTATGAGAAGTCATAGATGTTTGGGTAAGTCTATCACATAGGGTTATCAACTTTCCTCTAAATAATCCTATTCCTCCCAATGAAGGAATCATAACAGTCTTTCCCAAAATTTCCCAGGTTCTTTCTGTCATGATATTCACTTGTGTTTCCTCATCCAAAACACAGTCTATGTTGAAGTCTCCTATTCTTTTTTCTATGGACACTTTTTCTTTTAAGATCTATGATAAGTTGATATCTCTGTGGTCATTTAGGGTTTCTTTCATTTGTAGTAATATAATCTATGATTATTTCTGGGGTTATTCCATGGTCTCACTTTCTTGGTCTTCCTTAGGGTTTTATTGTCTCATATTCATTATTTCAACCTTTGCAATCATTCTAGGGAAATCCATAACTTCATGGTCCATAGATTTACAAAAAATACAACTAGGTCTTCTACCAGGGAATTCCTTAGCAAGATGTCCCGGTATTCTACAGCTGTAACAAAGAGTTAATCCTCTCTTTCTCTTAAATGATCCCCAACCTTTCTTATACTACACACTATGATCATGGTGTCTAACTTGAAAAAAATTCTTCCTAGTGTTGGTCTCTAAATATGTCCTAAAAACAACCTCTATGCACCAGCTGAAGGTAGGCACTGGCACAAGCATTTTACTTGTTGCCTATGTAGGTTCTTACCTTCCATTTTCAATACCTGGCCTCTAGAGATGCAACACCTGTAAATGAACAACAATCATAAAAGGAACGACAATTTTTCTATTCAAATGAACGACACCTCCTGTAAAGGGAACAACAATCGTAACAAGGGAACGACATTCGTTACATTGGGCCAAACTAATGTTGAATTAATTGTATTGTAGTATTTTCCCAACTATCTAATTTGTCAACCCGGGGTTCGTAAACTGTCAAAGCACACACAAAGTATATGAAATGTTGAAGTGGGACTAATCTAATCTAATGTTTAAGCTACAACTGAAATTGAATCATTAATCTAATGCAGGAAATTGAAACACATGACTTGGAATTGAAATTAATCTAGGAATGAGAAATTGCGCAAATGAGATTAATCTAGGAATGAGAATTTGCGTAAATGAAATTAATCTAGGAGTGGAGAACTACATGAAGGAAAATAAAATACAACATGTGAAGAGTTGAATGCCACAACAACATATGTTAACTCATGCCAATAAAGCAATCTTACATTACAATAATCAAATCAATCTTCATAACAAAATAATGAAAGCATGAAAACCAAAACTTATGAATCAAAGCTAAGAATCCCTTTCTCTTTCAAATCCTAATGACTACCATTAATGACTACTCTCATTCCATCCTAATTACTCAAATTTCTACTACTCAACTGCCACCTTGTGATGAGATATCACTTTCTTTTATACATGAGAGACTTGATGATAAGATAACCATCTTATAATTACAGACCCACTTTTCTCTCAACTATTTTCCATTATTACAAAATATAATCCCTTCAAATCCTCACACATATCTCTCATATATCTTGGATAAGATATGCCAACCAAATCTCCATGATCTTCTCATTGAATTATCTCCTCAAATCTTGAAATGGTGGAGGAATTATTCGATAAGTTCGTTTGAATTAATCCTTCACATATTCCTACACATTACAAAGCTCACTCATTTTTGAGATATATATGAAAAGATGTCAATTTTCTAACATTTAATCACAAGTTCCCTTTTAATACTAAAATGAATAAAGTGAAAAATAATAAGGTGAAACCCAAATGTATTTATGAAAATGATATCGTGAAAGGTTAATGGGGCGATGAAATGTGGAGAATGATGAAGGGAAAGGTGGATGAAAATAGGAAATTTATGAGCCCCAACATACCCCCCAACTTAACTTGTTGCATGTCCTCATCCAGCCATGCATGGATCTTCTCAAGAAATTTTGGCATCCGAATGTTGGCTTTGAGTGATGATAATGAATGTTTCCAGGATGGGATTTACATGAGTAACAACTAACATGTTTTTATGGTTGGTTCTTGTGTGACAACCATGAATATAAATAATGTTGGTTCTTGTGTTAACAACATTCATTTCGTTATTTGTTCTCTTGCTGTTACGATAATAATTTTCCCATATTCTTACTGGAAAATATATGCTATCAAATGTGCACAAAGAAACATCACTGATTATAAGAAAGCCCTTTTTTATATTCGTGAATCATGCCAATATGTATATCAGTGCTTATAAAGCAAACCGCAACAAAGTATCATTGGAAAAGAAATATTGGAAACGAAATGTTGGTAAATGGTAAGTGAGAGGAAAAATGGAATGATGGTAGTGAAAAAATGGAGTAATGATAGTGAATAAAGTCCCCTACCCTCCAACTGAATTGGTTGCATGTCCTCATGCAATGTGGCATAATTCATAGAAGTGAAAAGGAAAGGGAACTTGGTGAGGGAAGTTTTCAAATTATTCATTGCTAGCAGTTGAGGAATTACATAATTAAATTTTAGAAAATAACATACCTCCACTTACCCAAAATGTTGATGAACTATGCAATAGGAATATGGCTGATGTGGCTGCTGGAGCATGAAATATGTCATTGCTACATGATCATATGAAAGGTGATTGCTGCTGTAGATGCGACTGTTGTCTGCTAGATCATAGAGTGTGAAGTGGAGGAATGAGAACTGCTGCTGAATGAATCATGGAAAAGAGGAAATACGAAAGTGGAACTGTAGTACTCTCAGATAGCTGAAGTCATGCTACAATAACTACCGAGGAAGTCAGGAAAAGGTATATAGTCTTCACCTTCTACAACCCAATGGTACAATTCTAATCATGTGAATGGATGTGTCGATGTCGAGCATGAAGATAAGTCATTGGATTACCGTCCATTGATGAATACCGTTAACCAATGTGAGACAAAGTCACCATTGATGTCAATGAGTGCCAAGGTACCCGATTACATCTTATGAAGTGCAAATGGATGTGCTGATGTCGAGCCACTTGCAAGATATGACGATCAAGGGACATTGATGTATTCCGATGATTTTCAGCGAGAGAACTTTCCATTAAGGCATGCAAGCCTTCAGGTACTCAAAAGGAACTCTAGTCTATATCCCAAATAAGGTGTTGAGGTCGATGGGGCAATACTTGTTGAACGGTGGGCCTTAAGAAATCCCACATCAGTCAATGCGAGTTTGATAAAAATATTGGTAGGACTATAGATGAAAATATCTTAGTAGCAACAATGTTTATGGAAAGGCATTGTAGTTATGGAAATGGAGCTGGATAGTTTTATTGACAAGGAAAAATGAACTAAAAAATATAAAGAGATGTATGTGACTAAGGAAGATAGGCATATGCGAAGTCATGAAGGATAAGGAAATGGAAGATGGGCTTCAACACAAGGATGAAAAATCTGCTTTGAAGGAGAAATGGGGGAGAACATTCATGACGCAAATGGGTTTACGAAAAGTTTTCTGTGTAACAACAAATGTCATGATGTTTATGATAAGTAACAACTCCAAGTAGACAACAAAGCATGATTTTTTTTTGAAAAAGCTTCTATGATTCTTTAAAGTCACTTCTGCAAGAAATTTAATCATCTTTGAACTTGTAAAATGTTAGCACTAATCTGCAACAAATAATGTGAGAATATCGAAAACATAAAGTGCAGAAATTAATACTAACGCTATCAACCAAATGAAAAAGAATGAAATGCGTTTTTACCGGTTGTTGATAGCGCATTTTTGACAATCCTCTTCATGAATACCCGGTGAAGTGACTTCACAATAATTTTAGCATAACAAGATAAAAACACGATTCCAATGATGTTTTCAGGAAATGTGAAAATCCATTTGCAAATTTTTATTTTTAGAATATTTGATTTGTTTTCAATTTTTTTTTATTGGCAGTATCGCTTGTATGCAATTGTACGGGGATCCAAATGTGCTCTTTGTGGACTCTTTCACTTAAAGCGTTTATGAAAACACTTTTATCATCACGATTTGAGTAGATACCACTACCTGTTCGACTACATACAACACAAAGTAAAACCATAACTAAAACAAATAACAAGAACTTCTTTATCCATACATTTTTCATTTTCATAATAATTTTTCTTTGTATGGTTTTATTTATTTATCTATTTTTTATTGTTTTTCTTAATAAAACAAATGAAATGTTTTTTGTTTTTAATTTTTATGGTTTCATAGTTTTTTATTTATTTTTGTTTTACATATCAAAGAAAAATGCAAAAAAAATAGAAATGATACTAACGGAGAAATGGAAAACAAAGCACCCAAAATTAAAATCGTCCTTCTCGCATGAAATCAACATTATAGGCGTATAATTTTCATTCTCAGGAATGTGAAAACTAGGGGTGACTCCAACAATAGCTGAGTTCCAACAGAACACATAACTAACAGATCATTGCCAAATCATTAAATCATTGAAAACATGACATAAAGAGTGGCGTGGATGGGGTTTGACCCCATAACCTCCACCCATAAAATCAGATGTCCCAACTGAGTTCTATTATTGTGATATGAATTTCATTCGAAATTTTTTATTATTGTTTTTGTTGCAGGCTGCTACATGGGTGTATTTGTAGGGTGTAACAACAAACGTCAAATGCGATTTTCTCACAAATGGTTGGGTTAAGCTGAAATTTTTCATGTAGGTTCCCATGGTCCAAATGCTTCTACACGCCGAAAATCAGCAATACCCACATCACGGTTTTTGAGAAAGATGAAAAATGGCTGAAGGTGACTATATTGATTTTCTTGAAAACCGTGTACTAAGTTGTCTTGAAATTTACAGGTTTTTTTTATTATCATAACATGATGCACTTCCTATCCAAAAATCATAAGAACCCAGATCCCAGTTTGTGAGATATCTTTAGTTCAACTTCTGCATTTTGTATTTTGTTTTTTATTTTTTTTAAATAAAACTAGAAATTTTATTAGCATTTGAGACAAATCAAATTGAATAATTTTTTTTTAGCAAATGGAGGCAAATTAAAAATTGATTTAAACATTTTTTCATATCTTCAATAGTACCAAAACATTCCTCAAAACATCTCATAGCCATTCCTTTGATTTCTACTTTCTGATCTTCTAGATCGTAACAAGGCGTAGGAAGAGAGCATACTTATTTGAAACAAATAAAAAACTTGAAAACAAAATCCTACCTACTCTATGATAATTAGATTTAACAATTAGTTACATGTAATTAAACTTCCAGTGGAGCCATTCACGTAACAATAGTAAGAATATGTTGTCTTTCAATTTCACAAATGAAAATCAGAAATATATATGAACATGCAAAATTAGCTGTTGAAACTGTGAATTAAAAAATGAAAAAGAAAAACTAAATGGATCTAACCTAGTACTCGCTTGAAACCATCGTTCGATCAGGATTTTGTAGGCACGTTGTTCCTCGCTCAGATCACGCTGTAACTCCTCTTCATCTTCCTCGATCTCCTTTTCTATCAATTGTTCGTCATCGGATGTATAAGAGTCTTCAGATGCTGGATCTTCAATTGTTTCTGGAGGAGTATTTGAATCTTTGATCCTTGTCAAGATCTCCTCTTCCAGGGAAGAGGAAACCCCGATATCTTCCAGGATCTGAGTGAGGAGTTCCAAGATGACATTCATTGTTAAACCATGTTAAAAAGGATTCTTACAACACTCAAAACTGAAATCTAAATGAAAAAAACTTAAATAAAAGCACTCTTACTGAAACATAAAACAATTACTCTTCATAGTTGCGGAAATTAAATGCTCTTGATAGTTCGTAGGGACAGTGAGGAGTCTCCTCTCACGAGATTCTATGACCCTTAGAACCAACACATGTAGATCACACTTGCAGAAATTAAACACTCTTGCATAAATTGAAATTTGCAGAAATTGAAACTACT
>ML781264.1:105294-116522 GCA_009831015.1 Picea engelmannii
GATTGTTCATTTGTTCATTGCTTATTTACTCTGCAGTTATTGGATAATAATGCTTCATTGATATAGAACTTGGATTATATGGTTAAAAGGGACTAAATTGCTCTATTACTGATTCACCCCCCCCTTCTCAGTAATCCAACAATGACTTCCCTATCAAAGGCCTCCCCATACAGATAGAGCGAAAAAATCCTTGTGTGGAATAATTCCCTACTCACATGTCTCGTCCAGAAAAATGTATGGTGTCGGTTCATGCTGAAATAAATATTTCTCGTATTGCAGTTGAGGATCTCCTATGGGATACACAACCTATGTGTTGCGTCAATCAACTTGTTTTACCACTTAGAAAATGTTGTGGCATTGAAGGTTGTATTCTCTGAATCTGGCCTAGACTGCCATGGCTCGAACATATTCTCCATGCGCCCTTTGTCTGGTATCGCTGACTATCTTCCCATAGGTGGCTTCCATTTAAACATAGTGAATTCCACAAGTAGATATCTATAAGTGAAGGTTCCATCCTTCTCCTACGCTTCCTCACATGCTGCTAGGAGTTCCTCTAGCAGGTAACTGCACCAATTGAATATAGCTTCATTGGCGCAAAAGTTAGCTACTGATAATGCATCTAGAGTGCATTCACCTTTGTAGTACGATATCATAACCTTGCTGGATATGATGTAACATATAGTCTATGTTGTCTCAGGTAGGATGGGTTCAATTACCGCTGTGCATCGCCCCCTCTTTGTGTTGAATTTCTCATACATGCTAAGCTCTCCTTTCTTTTTCCCATGCTTACTAGGACCTTGGAATCCTTTTGACACATCCTCTCCTTGGGAGGATAGTCCAGTAAGCTGTTGGATGTCTTCAACATGGATTGGATACCACTTATCCAACCATAGGATTTTTTCATGCACCCTGCTTATTAAAAGTTTTGTGCACCGAGAAACCTCACCAGTGGTACCGAATATTGGTAGGTCTCTCAGGTTCATGATGGTCAAATTGAACAAATTGATGAAGATTGATTTTGGTATAAATTTCATACCTCCGATTCCATTTGGAGGCATCTCCCAAAAAATATATGTGTACATCTGAGGAAACAAGGTTGAATCTATGAGGTCAAGATCGAGGAGCTTAACATGCTCCACCTTCCCTTTGAGATCACCTATGATCTTGATTCATGGGTCATAGGGATCATCTGGAACTGCTTCTTTAAACATAGCTATTTGACTTGCTATGGCTCTCATCATTCACACTTCTGTGGAAGCTAAGGACTAGGTTTACAACTACGGATTTCACAATGGTACATGCTGGTTCGCTCTGCTAAATTCAGAAATGGCTATGTTCTTTTGGAACGATACATTCTCAGGAGAGTTCTTAGGGCCTTATACTTGGATTAATAGACAAGTTTAGTAATAATGGTTGGTGATCATGACCGTATGGACGCAACTGGATTTGAGTTGTCCGATGGGATGATTTAACAGGGTAAATCCCATTGGGTGATTCTAGAATTAACTTATTTGCGTGAGTGGAATAGGGATGTGGCTGATTTCAGACCTTTCTATTTGACAGGTGGGTATCCTGGTGTGAACTTCGAGGGCATATTTGCGTAACACGACTTTATGGATTAATTTACCTCAGACGGGGTACCAAAATGGAAATAAAGGTTGTGACTAGACTGAGTTCGTGTGGCACATGGATTCAGATCGTACTTGGATTCATCCTCCCTCTGACCACAAAGGTTGTCCCCGTCATATTGATGACTTTCATTAATGGATTCTCTTATACTTCAGATCTTGCACTGCTGAGTGTTTAGTTCTGTATCAAAGAACACTTAAACAAAAAATGAACTATGTGTCATGGCGCAACACAACACACATGGAATTTATTAACTAAATTTAAAAAAATTTCAGAAAACTCAAATATAATAATTGTCAGGCTCCTATATTAAAGATTTTTAATTACCTGAAAACACTGAATTGTCAAACCAGGGTAAGTGAACTTAGAGCTGCTACACTGTATGTGCTGGTAAGATTCTAATTCCTATCTAAAGGTTATTCTGAGAAGAAAACACAAATTCACTCTTAAAAACTGAACCCTAATGATTATATTGAAACTAATCATTTCTAATTTAATTCATCAAAGGAAAACAATTATGTGCTTAAGTGCAGGTACTTCTATCTCTGATCCAATGTGATCTCCCAAGACTATCTTCCTTTAGCTTAAACATATAATCATCATCATTTCTATCTAGACCTTACAAGAAAGATCATTTTCGAAAATCTTTTAATCTAAACATCAAAAATAGTTCTGAATCTATCCACAGGTAGAATAAATAAATGTCCTATTTACCCTACTGGTACTGGAAGCTTCCTTTAATCCGATTTTAACCTAACTACCTTAACATAACATAATAAATCTAAACTCGTATTCCCTTTAAATCATGATCAAATTTAAAACTAGAAACAAACTATAAGCTGACTATCCTAACAGAACAGAGTAAACTAACTATCCTAATCAAGACAGAGTAAATCTAAACTCGCATTCCCTTTAAATCATGTTCAGATTGCAAAATGGAAATAGAGCAAATCTAGTTCATTCTTTAAGTTCTACAGGAATAAATAACGCATTCAACATTCGTCAATATATGAGATGTTATCACACTGGAAATGATACAATCCGAAGAATGGTTAAGCAAGAATCTAACAAAGTAATTCCCAAACTCAAATAAACTAACTTACATGCAGATTCTAAAATACTGAAATAAAATAACTCTAATATGGAAAAGAGACAGCGAATTGAACCTGTTGGCAGGCCTAACCAAGAGGTGCAATCAATGAAAAGGAAACCAGAGCTACTCATATCATTCCATGCAAAAAACTGTTCATACTTCACGCTCCATAATTCATAAACGACTCAAATCATTTAATAACAAATAACATAACGCATAACAGATTTGTATTATCAAAAATCATATTACATATCATATTGTAACCAATGTTTCTTCAGAGAGATCCTCTGTTTATATAGATCCTCCCCAAAATAGTTTTAAACAAAGGTGCATTAATCTAAATGGATCTCAGATCCGAAAATGACTCATAGTCAGTTAAAACGAACTTCACAACTTCATGACACGCAGTGTCAAGAAGTGTGGATCATAAATCATTCTAATAAATCGGTTCTACAATCTCGCCCTGAGTCAGCATATTGAGTTATGACTCAATCTATCATATGAATCGAACTGTCAATCCACTCTGGCCATGTCGTGCAAGTCTTCGACAACTTCTTTGGTATCTCCACTAAGTGCAAGTTGGTACCTGGTACTGGTAATTTCTATTTCAAAGGAACAATACCTAACTCATGCCACATTAGTATCAACATTAGTTTAAAATATCAAAATAGATTAAAAATAACTTGAATCATAAGAATACCTTGAATAGCCCCATTTAGTTGTAAAAGGATGTCAAATGTGTCATGGTAAGGCCAGAAGGAAATGATACTAGATATGACAATGGAGGTCTTTTTGACATGATATAGGCAAAAATAGAGTTAAAAATGGAGACTGACATTCCCCCAAACTGAAGTCTTTGCCTGTCCTCAGACAACAAAAAGTCAAAAACTGAGATTCATCAGAGTGTTGCAACAGCTGCAACCAACATTTTCAATTTCTCATGTTTCTTCATGCTTCTGATTTCCTTCTTAAGGACTCGATTAATGATGATGTGCTTACTGGAAATCTTCTGCAGTCTCCTGTTCCTCTGGAAAATACCTTTATTCTTTCGTTTTAATCGTTCAATCTTGGATAAGAAATGAGTTTGCCTGAGTTTCATAAGTTCATTTTCTGTTTTGATTTTCCGATCCAATATGGTGTATTCATGTAACTTCTCTTTCAACCTGTGATTCATTCTTTCTAATCTAGCTACCATTGGTCTCAAGGATTTACTGGAGGAAATTTCACAGTAAGATTCAAATGTTTTACCATGTCCTTGTTGTTTTGAGGACTGGACGTGTGAGTGAACTCATCTGGTCTTTGATCATGGGTGTCGACTGGACTAGGTTCAGGAGTAAACTCGTCATATACTTGAACATGGCTGTCGACTGGGCTGAGTTCAGGAGTAGGCTCGTTATACACTTGATCAGGGTTGTCGACTGGGTTGAGTTCAGGAGTAAACTCTTTATACATCTGAGCAGGGGTATCTGTTGGCATTTGAATTGGCTTGTCTTGCTCAATTTCTTTGGGCGCATTATCTTGTTGATTGACTTTATAGACTTTTCGAATCAGTTGGGAAAGAGTCCAAGTCATTTCAGAGGACTCCGAAGCCTCCTCATGATCATCCACACTTTTTAATATTTCCTGTGGTGGGTAACTGGGCACAGAGTTATCCATACCTGACAGTGTATGTGTGCATTTTCATTTGGGATTTCTCCTAGGTTTGTCAGTAAACTCTTCCAGTTGTTCCACATCAATAATATTCATAGTAGTTGAAGGAGAAATCAGAATTTCAACATTCGCTTCTGTAGGAACAGTTTTTTCCACTATGTCATGGTTAGTTTCCACACCATCGGAACCATGGACATCAAATGAATGTTCTGTACCAAGATTATCATCACTGGATTCAATTGTGCAGTCTGGTGTATTCTTAGGGTCATCACAAATTTCGGTCAGGGTTTTAACACCCTTTTTCTTAGAGTTCGACTTCTTTTGTGGAGGAGCGAACTTAACATTTTTATCTCTATATTTGTCAGAGGCTAGGGTTCTTACAACGAACATATCCCAAGTTTCTTGTTTGTAGGACAACATAGACTTAATCAATATCTTGACAAGACAAAAATGAAATAAACTACCTCTAAAATCTTTGGCCTTGCAGACCTGTTCTGCCATTTTATTTAAACTCTTCAACATAAAATAGGGTATGTTCATCAAATGGTTACCTTTGAAATTTAGCAGGAGTCGGGCATGACATGGAAACACGATCGTATACCATCCTTCGCAAGTGAGGTAGCGTTGGAAGATAGCTAGCAACTGAGCCCATTTTGGTTCTAACCATGACCTTGATGTGCCCTCTGACCATTGTAATTTCCGGTACTGTGGTTGCAGAAGCTGCGTGCAGAGCTTCTTGTCGACGGGCTGGCCCTTCATCCATTTCTGAATAGTGTTGGGTAATTGAATTGCTTCAAAGATGAATTTTTCTGTGACTTCAAACTCTAGCTTGCCCACCTTAGCTACTCCACCATGAAAACGCAGAGCGAACTGAAGTGTAATTGAATCATCATACCCATCAAATTTCTTGAAAAACGGCTCCCATCCAACTTTCTGAAAAATGTGTTTGGTGGCTTCATACTCAGGAAGGGCCTCCAAGTCTGCAAAGGTCTCAGGTTCGTGATGATTTGCCACCACAATTTCACTTGGTATGACAGGAAAGGTCCACAGGTGAGCAGCAGAATTAGATGAGGGCAACAGAGGAATAGAGTATGATGTGTGAACTAGTCGTGAGAGGAATCATAGAAGAACGTTTGAATTGTCGTGAGGATCGATAGCATGTACGGAAATGATGATGGTCGTACACGCTTGCAGAATATTATCATATATGAATCGTGTTGAACTCAGCCAAGATAATGTAGTGCATTTCCATGATATGAAATGTCGAGGTGGATTGGTTTATTAGGTACAGAGTATAGGTATAATGGAACATTATGGAGTAACGAGGCATTCCCAGTTCAAATTATTAATATGTAATTTAATACATTAAACCAACATGAAACTAAGCGTACCTGAATTAGATTACCTATCCCCTTGTTATGCATTTCTTACTGTAGAGATCTTTGAAGTCAAGTCTGTATCTGGAGAGCGCAAAAATTGTAATTTGAATTTGTATTTCTGATGACCACTGTAGCTGATAGATTCTGTGCTGGCATTGACTGGAACTGATGAAATAACCCGAAATCTGCAGAGAAATTTGAACCAATAATATCTTGCTGAGAAAAAGACTTTCTGTTTATGAAATCAAATTATCTGATGATTATCCCTGAACCTCACTTTTGTTTCTTCATGAAAGGGATCAATTAAAATCATGTCTTCAACAGCTTCAAAGATTAAACCCATGGTACAATTCTTATTTGTGTGAGTAAATGTTCTGGAGTCAAACACAAAAAGAAATCATTGGATTACTGGCCATTAATGAATGTCGTTTAACCAATGCGAGATGACCCACCAGTGATGTCAATGGGCCTCAAGGTACTTATAGTACATCCTAATAGGTACGAATAAAGGTCTTGGTGTCGAGTCACCTGTAGGATCTATCAACCAGGAGACATTGATGTATTCCCATGGTTGTTAGCAAGGAAATTTTCCATTGAGGGATGCAAAGTCTAGGGTACTAAATAGTCTCTAATCCCTAATCCAGATAAGGTGTTGGTTTCGATGGAGTGAGATTTGTTGGAAGGTGGACCTTAACGTATTCCACATCATCCAACACGAGTGCAGATAGAAATCTTGCAGACATAATTTTTGGAACAATAATCACTTACTTGTGTATTTTATGAGCCCAAGTTAGTGTATGCTCATTGCTTTCTCATGTTTTGAGAGTCTGAGAAAATGCTAAGAGAAAAATCTAAGGGGGTTTCTTTCCCATCATAATTCATCAGGCCCGGTAAAGAATAATCCTTTCCCTGATAAATGCCCCTTTCATACTTTAATGAGCAGTCAAAGGGAGCAAACAAGCTCAAATTTATTCATTTCAAAACAAGTCAGTGTATATTGACAAGAAAATTTCATGAAATAAAATGGTCTTACCTTCTTACCTGTTGCAAGAGAGTGATGAAGTTCAGTTCTGTACTTGCTTTGAAAAACCTGTAAAACTGAAGACAATATATCAACATATCCAAAAAAAAATAAAATGTTTATATATATATATATATATTTTTATTATCTGATTTTTTTATTTTCTGGTAAAATTTTATTATTTACAAGATCTTAAAACAACATAAATGATCAAGGATTAGCAGGAGGAGAAGACTCTTCTCCCACTATCCTTATTTTTGTTTGTTTGGCAATTTCTTGTAGAAAATCATCTTTTGACAAGGGTTTGTTATACACTTTTAATCGATGTCCATTTACTACAAAGGAATTCTGAGAGTCATTGATGGTCTTGATTCTGACAGAACCATTATCAAAAACAGTTTCTACTTCATAAGGTCCCAACCACATTGTAGTAAGTTTCCCTTTGAAAGTTTTGTATTTGGAATCGAAAAGCAATGCCCAATCCCCTGGTTGAAAATGTTTTTTCTTAATGTATTTATCATGCCATTTGCTACATTGATTTTGTACAAGGATAGTTCTTTGAAGAGCATCTTGCCTAATTTCTCCCAATTCATTTAGTTGCATGACTTTCTGTTTCTGTGCCTCATCCAAATTCAACCCCAACTCTGCTGCTAGGCGGAAGGTATGAATATGAAATTCTATGGGAAGGAGAATTTGCTTGCCAAATACCAATTCATAAGGGGTATGACCAGTGGCATTTCTCCATGTAGTCTGGTATGCCCATAAAGCCTATGGAAGTCTATCCACCCAATCTTTGTGATGTAAATGTATTGTCTTGGTCAAAATAACTTCTAGAACTTTATTCGTGGATTCCACTTGCCCATTGGCTTGTGGATGGTATGGGGAATACTTACAGTGTTTTATCCCATATTTATCTGTGAGTTATTTCATCAAATTGGAAGTAAATTGGGCACCTTGATCAGTAACAATCTCTCGTGGAACAACGAAGCAGGTAAAGATATCTTCAGAAATAAATTCAACCACTGATTTCTCAGTTTCTTGATATAAGGATTTTGCCTCTACCCACTTGGTCACAAAATCTGCGCAAACCAAGATGTACTTCTTCTTTCTTGACATTGGGGAAATCGGTCCTACAAAATCAAGTGCCCATTTATCAAATGGTTCAATCAAAACCTGCGGTCGTAAGGGAATCTCGTCTTCTACAGTAGGTCTTCCCATCCTTTGACAACTAACACAGCTTCTCACATATTTTGTTGCATCCTTAAAAAGTGTCGGCCAATAGTATCCTGATTGTAAGACTTTATATGTCGTTCTCTTATCAGAGAAATGTCCTCCACATGGCCCATCATGACAGGCCTGAAGGATATCGAGAATCTTGTCTTCCCGGACACATCTCCTAATGATCATATCAGGACTTGTATAGAAAACATCACTTCCTACCCAAGAGTAGTAAGCACTTTGTTGAATAATTCTTTTCTTTTGTGGTGGTGACAAATGAGCTGGTAATCTTCTTGTAGCTAAGTAATTTGTTGTATCTGCAAACCAAGGGGTCTTAACAGCTACTGCAAACAGATGTTCATCAGGGAAATTATCATTCACAGGGATGTCAGTACTGTCTTGAGGAATACGAGAAAGAAAATCCGCAACTACATTCTCTTTCCCTAGCCGATCAACTATAGTGATGCTAAATTCTTGAAGCAACAAAAGCCATCGTGTGATTCTTCCAGTAGTAACTAGTTTGTTCATAAAAAATCTGATAGCAGAATGGTCCGTATGTACAAAAACCTCATATCCAGTGATGTAATGATGAAATTTGTTTTTTGTTTTTAATAGAAACGGTTATGAAGCTTTATTTAATAAGTGGCAGAGGGGGTTTCCAACCCTTACAATTCAAAATCAGAGCTACTGCTCTGTTACCCAACTTCTATCCTATGTGCATATCCTTACTTACAAACCAGATTCTAAATGCCGATGAAACCCCAACTACTGAGAGCTTAAACTACTAGCTAACGGTGCAATAAAACCTGCTGGAGATCCTCAAAACACTGGGGGCGAGCGGTTCAAGCCCTCCATTGAGAGACTTCCTTACCCGACTTTGGAGGCTACCTCAGCAGTCACTTCCGATATCTTTCTTAATGCCTTAGTGAGCTCTTCAACTTGTTTCTCCAGTTTGCAGAGGCGCTTCCACATGTCACCCATAAGATTGGCCACGTCCTTCAGCCCCGTCTGAATTTCTTCTGATAGATCCTCCCTTATTTCCTGCATTTCCATATTAAGCATTTCCCATTTTCTCTGGTTCGTGGATGCTCTGATGCTTTCCAACTTTGCTCTAATCAGCTCAATTCGTTCCTTCGGAGTGAGAGATGGCTTGGAGGTCGACTCCATATCTACTGCTTCTGAGATTCTTGTTTTCCCTTATGAACGGGGGGATCGCGCGTCTGTCTTCAGGGATGAGGGTTTGCACCGAGAGGGCGCCCTTTAAAATCTAAATCACCTTCCCCGTCTCGTGATCCCCTTCGAGCTGTGCCTGACTTCGAATCTCTGTTCTGATATTTTGCCCGTCCCACCGAAGCTTTGTTGGATCTGGTGTCCTTCCGGATAGTCGCCTTGCCCACGTGAAGTTCCATGTCGCGATTGTCTATAGGCTTAGGGAATGGTATGATGTGATGCTTCCCCATTAACCTTCATATGGCCTTTACTTAGAAGGGTACCACAATTTGCTTCCTTGTCGGCCTGTCCGTTCAGAGATCTCAACACATGATAAAATTTATATTCCCTGAGCTGCGCCAGGAGTAGGAGAGTTTTCTTGTACAATTGAGACAAATTTATATTCTTAGGGATCTTTTTAGTGTTCAATGCATCAACTACCTGTTTTGAGTCTCCAAAAATCATGATTTTCTGGATTCCCATTTTTAACACCTGAATGAGGCCTTGCCAAACTGCTAGGAATTCCGCTTGGTTATTAGAGGCATAGCCTAAGCCCCATGCATACGACTAGTGAAGATTGCCATAGGGTTCGAGGATTATTCCCCCTCCCCCTGCCTAACCGGGGTTTCCCTTGGAGGCCCCATCGAAGAAGAGACACCACTCGTCGAGCGATGATCTCCACTTCAGAAATTCCTGTTCTTCCATCCTTATCTCCCAGTCCCTTTTTTGCAGGGGTTTGATTTGTTTGGTGTCAGATTGGGCTTGGCTGAATTCCTTGAGCCACCTTCCTTCTTCCTCCGAGAGGGGTGTCAAGTTTCGGATAGCGGTCTTCACATTTAAAGCTTCTGAAATCATAGCCCTGGCTTTAATAGCCACCTAGGATGGTAGTCTTCTTTCACCTTTGAAAACTCTATTATTCCTCTCCAACCAAATCTTCCAGCATAGGAATTTGGGGATCCACATCCAGACAGTTTTGAGGAGGTTCTTCTTTCTCAGATCAAATGGGGAAAAGGACAACCAACGACTTAGAAGCTCCGAGGCCGAGATGGGGAGGTTAGAGGAGGCTGACCTATTAGGAGGCCCCAAGATTCTTTGGAGAACTCACAAGTGAAAAGGAGGTGCGCAGTGGTTTCTTCTTCCTGGATACATAGGGGACAGTGAGAAGGTCCTTCCCAGCCTTTCCTCTTAAGATTATCAAAAGTTAAAATGTTGTTGTGGATCAGGGCCCAAGCAAAGAGGTCAACTTTGGGAATTGAGGCAAAATTCCAAAGTGCTTTCCACGGACCTAGATTAGGAGGGACCCATGGAACGTCAAGTACTACCTTATAGCCCGCTACAGCTATGTATAACCCTGAATCTGATCCCTAGCCTCGCTTATCTTTGGACCTGGCACTAATTGGCGACTTCCCTTGAAGGAAGTCTAGTAGAAGCACTGCTTCTTCTTGGAGCTCTTCCGGATAGCTCCCTAGATTCCATCCTTTCCAGGATTGTTTGTCATCATTCTTCCAGAGGGAGATGTCCCAAAGAGTTCTGCAATTGTTGGCCAAGAGCTAGTCACAAGCATCATGTTATCCTAGATTGTCATAACAAGACATTTACATGTCTTGATGAAGAAGGAAAATAGATAAATGTGAAAGGAATTCCAATACCCATTTCTATAAGGGATATTTCAGCCTTACATCTGAAGAGATGTTTTAGGAAAGGATTTTAATTGTATGCATTCCATGTGGAGGATCCATATAAGACAAAAGGGCCAAGACTTGAATATTTTTTGGTACTACAATAATTTGAAGATGTATTCCAAGAAATACCAGGGTTTCCAACAAAGAGGGAGATAGATTTCTGTTAAGATCCAAACATCAAGATAGCATAGAAAAACCTCAGGAAAAGTACTCAATGCCTTGAAAAAGAGATAATTTCAGATAATAAGCCTCTTCGAGGGGGAAACCTCCTTTTACCCCACTTAAAATGTTCAAGTACAAGATGATTCAAAATGAAAATGTCTCCTTGGTATATATAGGAGACTAGG
>ML781264.1:120373-169214 GCA_009831015.1 Picea engelmannii
ACTTTCAGGTGTCTTCTCTGTTACAAAATTTTTCAATACTTCCATGATCTCCCCTTTTAAACCTTCTATCTTAGTATCCAACTTAGCTTCCATTGAATCCATCTTAGTATCCAACTTAGCTTCCATTGAATCCATCAACTTAGGTTCCATTGAATCCATCTTATTTTGTAGTTCATTTATGTCCCTACGCATTTCTTCACCTTCATCAAGAGTCCAAGTAGGATTTTCTGGAGGCTTATTTGGAGTAGAAGTTCCCTTTTTGGGTGGCATGTTGGCCGAGTATCACTTTTGACCCTTGATTTTGAGGTGGTTCTGCTAGACAATATTTGTTCTATTGTATCTCCCAAGTTTCAGCCCTTATGGGTATGAAACTTTCCTTTATGTATTTCTCTGATATGTCTTCTCTGTAATGCCACATGTCTGATCAAAATTAGATGTGCCAAGAGGAATTTACGGTAACTTCCCCACAACTTGCCGATTTTTGTCCTTTCCAGGAGATCTCACTTGTATAGTATGCCCCGCACAAAATAATTGATATAAAATTCTGAAACTCGCACCCAAAGTATTACAGACTGTCCACGATCCAATGCAACCAGTCCCATGCAATTTGGATACTCTAGGAAGAGGTTATGATTGTTTTACCCGGAACACCTTCTTGAGACTAGTCAATAGGACTAGTCAAATACCCTATCTTACACAGGGTGTATCTACAAATTTAAGATGAAACAGAAGATAAAATTTTTACCACAACTAGAATTATAATTTCTGTAAATGGCCTCCGGAGTTCAGGGTCTGAAACATCACATAAATTTTTTTATAGCGAAAATCCCACAATGACTCATTTCAGGATGATTCCAGAACCTGATCTTGTACAAGTTGTATCTCAGAAAGTATAAGGCCTCAGGAGATGAATTTTTAACCCAACGTACCTTGATCTGTCTTCTAAATACCCTCCAAGCCGCTCCTTCTGAAACATTGTAGAAAAAAAGTTATAGTGAAAATTCCACGGTGTCTCAGATGTAGCAGCGAAACCCCAAGACCTTGAGCTCTGATACCATATGTTAAGATCCAAACATCAAGATAGCATAGAAAAACCTTAGGAAAAGTACTCAACACCTTGAAAAAGAGATAATTTCAGATAATAAGCCTCTTCGAGGGGGCAACCTGCTTTTACCCCACTTAAAATGTTCAAGTACAAGATGATTCAAAATGAAAATGTCTCCTTGGTATATATAGGAGACTAGGAGGTTTAATGGCCTAAAGCCGACATAAATAAAATAACATTACTAATCTAAATTACAACTAATGGCCTAAATCCGACATAAATAAAATAACATTACTAATCTAATATGCCCCAATTAAGTGGTAATGAGCCAATATTAGGGCTAAACAATTTCTCTATTTATTTAGTACCAGGAGATACCCCAGTATCAAAAACACCTTACAAAATGAGTACACTAGAATTAAAGGAATTACAAATGTAGCTGGAAGAATTGTTGAAGAAAGGGTACATACATCCAAGTGTTTCACCTTGGGGAGCACCAGTACTCTTTGTCAAAAAGAAGGATGGAAAATTGAGGCTCTGTATTGAATTTAGACAGTTAAACAAAGACAATTTGAAGAAAAAATACCCTCTACCAAGAATTGATGACCTCTTTGGTCAGATAATAGGGGAAAATATATTTTTAAAGAAAGAATTGATATCAGGATACTGCCAGGAAGAATTAAGGAATAATACATCAACAAGACATCCTTTATAACCAAGTATGGGTATTATGAATTTGTAGTGGTGCCAATTGGGATGAACAATGCACCAGTTGTATTTATGTGTTTAATGAATGACATATTCATAAATTATTTGGATAAGTTTGTCATAGTATTCTTGGATGACATACTTATCTATTCTAATTCAGAAGAAGAGCATGAACATCACTTGAGGTTGGTGTTGCAAGTGCTGGGGGAACATCTGTCGAATGCCAAGCTTAGTAAGAGTTATTTTTACCAAGAACAGATCCATTAATTGGGACACATTATTTCAGAACAAGGTATAATGATCGATATAGAGAAGATTGAAGCCATTAGAGGATGGCCAACACTTAGGAATGTTTCCGAAGTCAGATATTTTATGGGACTAGTTGGTTACTATAGAAGATTTATAGTAGGGTTCTCTAAGATTGCTCATCACAACAGTTCTTTGAAAAATAAGGGAATTAAATTTGAATGGACAGTTGAGTGTGAAGAGAACTTTAATGTTTTGAAAGAATTACTTACTAGTGCACCTATTTTAAAGATTGTTGACCCAAATGAAAGTTTTTTGGTATGTACATATGCATGGAAGGAAGGACTTGGTGGAGTCCTCACTCAAAACAAACATGTCATTGGTTATGAGTCTAGAAAGTTTAAAGAACATGAGAGGAACTATAGCACACATGACTTGGAGCTTGCCGCCATTGTTCATGAATTGAATATATAGAGGAATTATCTCATCGAAAATAGATTTAAATTAAGAACAAACCATAGTGGTCTGAAATATCTTTTTGAACAACCAACTTTGAATTCCAAGAAAACACAAGGGTTGGAATTTTTAAGTGAATACGATTTTGACATCAAGAATATCAAAGGAAAAGAAAATAAAGTTTCTAACACATTTAGTATAAGAATACATCTCATGCATTCTACAACCATTAGTATGCATTAGTCAGATTTGAAGAGAAGAATTTTAGATATTGTTGTTATAGATCAGCATTACCTATAGGTAAAAGAAAGCTTACAACAAGAAAATGTACAACAAAAAATTAAAGATAATGTATGTGATGGATAATCCATCTAAGTGGGAAGAATACCTGCACTTGGTTGAGTTTTCCTACAATAATGGGTATTGAGATTCATTGAAAATGAGCCCATTTGAAGCTTTGTATGGTAGGAAATGAAATACTCCAGTAATTTGGGACAACCCAACAGACAAAGTACTTGGTCCATAATTTCTCAAGGATATGGAAGACCAAATGGTCCTTGGTCTGCAACCAGTTGGTGAATCATTTTGTTCAAGATGAGTGATCTTTGTCATGTGTGTCTGTGCTTGTATATTTATATTTCCATTCTGTATTAATTAATATCTCCGAGATATGTGTCTTTAATATGCCTGCTTGTTGATTATTTTTGTGCATGGCATATCTTCCATTTATTTTATGATGTAGTATGAATCTTGATGATTGCATGTGAGTCTTTCATGCTTCTTTATTAATTAAATGTCATAAAAAATTCTAAATTAGTTTTGAAGTGTTAATTATGAAGTAGCATGGACAACTTGTGGATGGATAGGTATGTTACAACTCTTGAATATATTATAAATATTATATTTAAAAAAAACGAATTATTTATTAAAGAAAAATTAAAAAATTAAGAAAAAAAGGAGGCATTGACACCTCAAAGGGAGGTGATGAATAATAAGGAATTAAAAATAAAATGAATAAGAAAATAGTTAATTTTTCATTAAGGGGGGAGAGGTAGAAAACCTCACTAGGGTCTATAAATAAATGGGAAAATCTATGGTTGAGGGAGGAAACCTAGAGACTCAATAAATGTTGTAGCAATTATACCTATATGAATAACTTAACTATAGTGGTAGCTAGTATGACTAATTTGGATGTTGCCAGAGGATGGTAAAATCCATGTTGTGTATATTTTTCACTTGAAACTAGTCATGATCCCACACAACTTGGGGGTATTAGGGAAATATTTTTTCTCTAATTCTGGTTGGGAAGAAACCGCTTGGCATCATGAAAATTGGAAATGGCAAGGAAATTGGAACTAAAGCATAATTTCAACTGTTGGAGTTGGAAACTTGGTCAGGCATATTTTATAACTGTTCTTGAAATTTTAGCAAGAATTCTATTTTATTGTTGTTATTCAATTCATTGTTTGGGTGAATTAGTTCTACAATTTGGTACTTGGGAAATTTAACACTAGTAAAATCATTTCATTTTCTTGGATTTATGTCTTGTTTTTATTGCACCATGAATGAATCTATGTGAATGGAATTGGATGTAATAAATTGGCAGGTAAATCTCTTTGCCTCCTACTAAATGGAAATGAAAAATGTATTAACAATTATCCCTACTTTGGAATTCTAATTGAGTTTCATCTCTGGTAATGTAAATCGAATTGAATGGGTAAATGGAAGCTCAAAATATGCTTTTTAGTTGCATTATACTTGTGTATGGTTAAATTGAATTGGAAAAGAGGGAAATTATTAGTGGTTCAATCAAATCTTAGAAAACATATACTATTAGCATCACTTAAAATAGCCAAAAATATTAGTCGTATACTATTATTTCAAGGCTCCCAATGTGGGTGAGCGATTTCATTCCTTCTCCTCCTCACCCTTATGGAAAATCAATAAAGAACCTATGGATATATGCATATGCTATTAATACATATATTCCCTATTATCCTATCTAGGAGTAGGAGTATTGGTATAGATCGTTATTGATAATTATTAATATTTGTTCTCTATTATGTGCTTAGATAGAACACTTTGTAAGAAGGAATCGTTATCATATATGGAAGACAATTTCCACTATGCGTATGATTTAAAAATGCCCAAGTAATTTAACCAAACTATGGTATGCTTAAAAATTCTTAGGAAATTTAATCCATATTATGGGTGGGATTAAAAATCCCCAGGTGATTTAACCAACATGTGGGTATGCTTAAAAACACTTAGAAATTTAACTAGACGATGGGTAAGCTCAAAAACGCCTATATATTATAACTAGTTTTCTCAAATTTTGACTTTCATTTGCATTCACAATTTGTTTCCTAAGATATTTTTTCTAGTGAATTCCGTTGTTATAGAAATAATAGTTTGTTTCCTAAGATATTTTTTCTAGTGAATTCAATTGTTATATAAATAATATTTATTGCCTTATTCTTCTTGTATTTGATAGTTGGAGGTTGTTCCTATAGGAAAAGATGAAATTGTTGAGGCATTTGGTTAATGATAACATTCCCATCCATCTAAATCATATTAGAAGTGCATATAAGGCATTCTCATACCCATGACCTCTCCATGTCTTTGTGTGGGGTCTATAACTATGAGTGAAACACTATAATTAACCTACTATCATGCTTAAAACACTCAACAATGAGAAATGACCTAACTATAAGTGAAGTGAATTGGCAATTTTCATAAATAATAATGTTGTTGAAATGGTGGTTGAGCAGAGTCTTCCATTAATTGTTTTGGTTTATGCCAAGTGTTTGTAAAAATGTTTCAACCAAATCACATGATTGTATGACAAAAGACAATTTGTGTAAATCTATAGGTATGCATATTTAGAAATTTAAAGCAATTGGAAGTGGAATGTTCTTTTTATTTAAGTTTGCATATTCAAAAAATTGTAATTAATGGGATTTGAACTCATGTTCTTTTTATTTAAATGTGCATACAAAAATCCGTAAGAAATGAGATAATAAAGTGTAGGTATAAAATTTAGTGATTCAAGGAATTGCAAGTAAATTTCTTATAGTTATGGAAAATGGGTTTAATAAGTAAATTGTTGGAAATATTACATATATTCCTCCTTGTTTAAAGTGGAATTCTTGCAATTTTGAATGCTTATGAAAGTAGTAGTTTCCGCTAGTGATAATTGAAAGAAATGGTGATGTTGGTTAAGAGGCATATGGATGAGACACATCCCTCTTTTCCATGTTTTCAATTCAGTATTCATTTCTTGTATGCATATATAGTTATTAGTGAAACAATAGGTTGAAATTGAACCCTAACCCTTCATCGATTTCGTCCCTGGTTCAAATGATGGTAGAAAATATTTTTGGAAATAGTTTGGGGTTTTAGTCTTAGTATTCATATGAAATGTTCATAGGACTTAGCTAGTGATCGACTTCAACGAGACCTTTGGATGGTAGTAGCAAAATGTTTTTATGGTCGAGGTTCTAGAACCTAGTCTACCAGGGTGGGAAGGGATTCACACATGTGATCAATCAATGATTGAATTCGTGATAGAGAATTTTATTTCAAACCCCATTTGATCCATATGGATGAAGTTATTGTGTATTACAAGGGGGACAAATGTGATTCTGAGGACAGTTTCATGTCAGACGAGGAATTTAAGGCAGTCTAGTGCAGAAAGAAGGTCTCTCCTAAGGTGGATCCTAGTCCATTGGATAATTTGGAAAATGGTGATTAGTTGATCATGGATTTCAAGGAGGTTTGCAGAGAAAATAGGGTGTTTAGTAATGAAATCAGATCTCCAGGTGATAACTCTCCACATTTCTCAATGCATACAACAAAAAGGGTGGTGGAAGGGATCGTTTATTTATGCTCTCTTCATGCAAGTATCGCTCATAATGGGGTGGTCAATTCCTCTCTTCCTGGAAAAAACTCATAAAATTTTGGGTTCTCTTTCTACTTAACATTTGAAATTTCAGCAAGGTAAGTGTTGGAAGGTGAAGTGGGAAAGATGAAACATGGTGGTAGGAGATGATGTGGTCATTGGGGCCATCCCAAAGTTGTAAGGAAGAACTAAAGTCGTCGATTCTATGGGAATATTGTTAGTCCTTCAATGCTTCAAACATGGCTTGAAAAAAAATGGTCCAAGGTATTAGGATATTTCCCAAAATTTCATATCCTTTCGCGAGGGTTGAATTGCTTTATCTTCAAATACAAGGAGGATTTAGAGCATATTTTTAGCAGAATGTGGGGGGTGGGGTTCCTCATGCCTCACTATAAAAAATGGGTGGAAACTTTTGATCCATCGCATGACCCACTCGTGCCAATGAAAGTATGGATAATTGTCTCGACCTTCTGTTAGTGTTTTGGCAAGACGAGATGCTAAAATATATTACAAACAAGCTATGGGATTTGTGCAGTTTCGATCCAGAATGGGAGTCAAAAAATGAAATAATATGGGTTTGGTTGTAGATCAAAGTGGACCCTTGTGAGGTTTTAGTGGATGAAATAAATTTGGTCTATGGGGGTTCTTCTTGGAACCAGAGAGTCGACTATTGGAGGTTGCCATTTTTCTGCTACGGGTGTCATGAGGTTGGACACATCCAATATCAGTGTCGCATACCTCCTTCGAGTTTTCCTCCTTTCGAAAAAGTATGGAAGCATAAAATTCAGTAGGAAGAGAGTGAAGGTGTCAAAGGATGGGAACATCATGTGACCGATAGGTGTAGGAAAATTTTAGGTGTTGGGATCTCATTTTCCCCAGAGCCTCCTTCCTTTCCAAATGTGGATGTGGATGGTAATATTTTTTTTCTCTTCCTCCTCTTTTAAATCTAAAGATAATGTAATTGTTCCAGAAATTTTTCTTCATCTGATGTGCATGAGTCTTCAAACAATCCTGCAAACAGTTCCCCATTGAGTCAAGTCTCTGACCTAAAATCTTGTATGCCTAAGGTGTGATCTTATTTTTTTTAGGATTCCCTTTTTCATGTCTCAAGTGTGGGGTCTTTACCTCCGAATCACCAATTTTAAGGCCCCTTCAAACTGTGCTCTCATGTCTCGTCATAATCGCTAATGTCAACACACTCAATTAAATCAATTTATCTCTTAAGATCTAAGGTCAAACCAAAGTCATTGAATTCCAATGAAAGGGGTCTGGTGTAGGAAAGGGACTATGTGGGTTAGGTGGGAAGGAAATCGTATATCACACTTGCCTAGATTTAGGGAAAAAAAGATACAAGGAATGGGAGGAAATATACCATTTTACGGGCCTTTACAGAGGGGACAACCCAAGTATATCCTTCAATTCTCAGGGTATGGGGGGATCCCATGAAATTCCCACCTTTAGACTATAGTTCAAATTCATAAACTATGTAATATTCGTTTAACAAACTATGTGCATAGGGGTAAAGGAAGAGGAAGCTTTAAGGCCCCGTCTAAACGGATGGTCCTTTTTCTTTTTTGACTTGGCGGGAATGTCGGGTTGAATTATTACTTCCTAGAGATTGAGACTATATGTCTTGTATTATATTTTAATTACTTCAAGGATCGTAGTAGAGTTGGAGGATCGTTCTTTAAACTTTACTTTTACAATGATTAATATTTGTGGTCCTTATATCGAGAGACTCTTGTTTTGGGAAGGCCTAAGCTATTTGGGGATGGTGGATACCTCCAACGTTATTCTAGGTGGTGACTTAAATTTCACTCTTCCCTTATGGGAGGTTTGGGGGATCATCCACATAGGGACCCTCAAGAATTTTGTTTCTCTCAATGGATTGTTGGGAGCTGTGTGGTGGACTTGGATCCAATTAAAATTTGTCAAGAATAGAGAAATGGAAGGAAAGGTAAAAATTTAGTCGCTAAAAGGTTAGATCATTTTCTCATTTCCAAATATTTTCTTCTAAACAACTCGACATGGAATTCTTAGGTATTGGCGGGAGGATATTCCAATCATCTTCCCATTTTCCTAAAATAGAGCCTCAAGGAAATAAGCCTCTTGTGTCGATGAAATTTAATGAGTCTTGGCTAAAGGAAGATGATTACAAATCTCTGATTAAAAAATATTGGGTTCTTTTGAAAGAGGATGAAAACACTTATTTTATGCATCAGTTTGCATGTAACCTTTCTAAAGTGGTTTCAGTTACTAAGAGGTGGGCACGTGGTTTCAATGAATAAACTCAATCATACCTAAATGAGGTGGAGAATAAATTAGAGGTTCTTCTAGTGGATAATCTAGTGGATTCTCTCTCAAAAGAGTCTAGTGTGATCTGGACATACACCGACATTTACAGGAGTTAACTGCCAACTAGTCTAAGTCAACTAGTCTCTTAGTCCTTAGTTAAGTAACTAAAAACATCAATAATGCACCACTATGGTGATAATCCCAAGGACAATGCACATTAGCAGTGATGATCCTAATGTTGCATGGTTATGGAACAAATGTGGCATCAAGAATCCACTCAACTTATCCAACTAAAGTGTGAACTGAAGAGAATATTCTCCTAGAATGTAGGAAAATGAATATTCTCCCTAAAATGTAGGATACTGAATAATGAGTAATAAACACAGGGAAAACCTTAGGAAAAAGAAATCCTAGGTGTGTGTGAAGTATCTCCAACACCCCTCCTAAACATCACTATGGTGAAAATAAAAGAATGGGTCCCGACAACGAGGCTATGTTAGGTATCTGAAAACAAAAGACACACTGAAATAAATGAGGAAAGAGGGAAACAAACATGGGAACCCCCCCCTACAAGGTACAATGTATCAAAAAAATAACTGACAGTTACTAGGAAACTGTGTCCTTCACTCCAAGACAACTGTGCATAGAATGGAACTTCTTCTCATTGAAGGTCTTGGTGAAGATGTCTGCAATTTGTTCTGTTGAAGAACATAACTACAGGTCAATGATCCCCTCGTATACTAAGTCCTAGATATAGTGCATTTGAATCTCAATGTGCTCTGTCCACTGCCTCTAAGCTATATCTCTGTAGAAATTCAGAGTGCTCTGGTTGTCACATCAGATGATGATCGGCCGATGAAACTGAATGCCCAACTCAATGAGAAAATGTTGTTACCACATAGCCTTAATGGTTATGTTAACTACCCCTATGTACTCTTCCTCAGATGAATGTAGAGAAATAGAATCCTGCTTCTTTCTCGACCAACAAATGGGCCTAGAACTGAGACTGAGTGAGTAATCGGATGTGGACTTGCGATCAATGTTTTCTCCATCCTAGTCAGAAGCAATCATTGATTGGGAGGTGGTACCCTTAGTGACCTTTCTCAGGCAACCAACATAGGTGATTGCAGGTGGGACATTCCTTTAGTACCCGTGGAAGATGTTTGTTCACAATATTAGTTCCCTCGGAGGGTGCCCTCCTTAATAAAGAGTGCTTGCACCAGTCAGGGATATTTCATGTAGATCATCATAACTTCTCCTCATACCTTCTCTAGCCAATATTGTGGGGACCTAATCTCCGTAGAGGGTTGGTTTTCGGAAGTCCCCTAGAGCCATTTCTTTTTTTGTTGTTTCCTAGATTTTGATATGGGTGTGCTCTTTGGTTCAGAGTCTACATTAGCCTTAGGTTGAATTGTGTTTGGATTTACACATATTATTTTCACCATGGCTAAATTACCGCGTCGGTCCCATCGATTGTGAGGACTAGAACCCATCATGGAGGAACACATATTTGGTTTGAGGAGACTGTTTTGGTTGAAGTGGAAGTGGTTGATGAACATCCTCCACCAAAATTTAACTCTCCTTTTACTAATCCTGAAGCACCCATACTTGTAAGGGAACCTTTTAGTCCCCCTTTTTCTTTGTTTAGTGATCCTCACACTATGTTAGGACCAAGTGTTTCATCCATTGTAGATGATCCATAAAGACCATCTTCAATAGGGATTGGGGGCATCCCTATAATGCCCACTGTACCTTCTCTAAGCACCATTGGACCTACATCATCCATGCCTTTTTTTATAGGTCCCTTGATCTAGGGGGATGTTATTTGTATCTTATTTTCCATCTATTAGTATACCTATCATTCATATGCCCATCCCTTATATTTTGATGCCCACTTATAGATATTTTTTTGGTGGGGGCATGAGCCTTGGTTTTAGCATGGAGGTGGAATTCCTTCCACCTCCACCATTCCTATGAGCGGTCCGACATCATAAAGTGTGGGTGTACCTTTTGGATGGAATATTCCTAGTGGTTTTGGGGCTGTCTCTAGTAAATATGGGGGAAGAAATATGCTAGGAGATTTTAACTTCCCATTGGTTAGAACACCTTTCCCTAAGAGACCATCCCTTGGGGGTAAATTTTCATAGTGGGGAGGCTTTCCCTTTATCAATACCTCAGGTTCCGGGGGGTTCTTCCATGGGACTAATGTTTGGAATGTTTTTCCTAGAGGGTCTACACCTATCCCTGGGGACAATCCCCTCAAGGGACTATCTAGTCCAGGGAGCAGTCATGCTCCTAGAAGTGCCACCGTCACTAGGGGAACTTACTGTTTAGGAAAACCTAATCCTTCTGGCAATACAAATGTATGGGGACTGCAGGGTTCATCTGTGATAACACAGACTTCATCTCCTTCCCAATATTCTTATGATCATACACCATTACCCATCCTCACAACATTAGCCTTATTTATCGTGGTTGACAAATGAACCTATTTCCCAAAACACTTCATGGGTGTCCATGCCTGGAAAACTCCCGCCAGACATTCCAAAATTCAATGGAAATATGGAAGAAAACCCCTCCACACACATTATGATGTATCACTTGTGGTTCTCATCCAATTTCTTGAAGGATGATAGTGTGAGGCTATGTATTTTCCAAATATCCTTGACCTGAAGTGTTTCTATGTGGTATATTTATTTTTAAAGTGCTTCCTTCAAAATCTTCAATGATTTGGAAATGACATTCATAATGCATTACCAACTACCCATTTGGTACGATATAGGAATAGAGCTCTTGAATTTAATGTGTCAAGATACTACCACCCACATTGTTTATCATATACATGAGTGGCGATGAAGGAAAGGATGATCAAGACCCAGATCTCAGATAAGATCTTGATGAAGTGGTTCACCAAATCCCTCCTTCCAACCATTTCCAAGGATGTAGCTATGGTCTAGGTGGCTACCAAGGAGCAAGCCATTATGCATGCCAAACACTTAGATTTGATCTACTCTTAGTCTAGTACTCTTTATGACATTATCCCCCATGATCACAGGACATCGAGAAATTTGAAGAATCCAAACCCAGGACCCCATGTTGATGTTGTGATTGGTGATGTATCCCATGCCTCTATGCAAGAGTTATTTGACCAGATGGGTCACATTTCTATTTTGTCACACCCACCAACTTCTGGCTCTAGTGTTCAAAATTCCATAGTCCCTACTCAAACCTCTGAGGTGAATTCATTGTATTCCATGCAACCAAGAATCCTCAACAACCTAGAGGAAAAATAAGAGGAATAGGAAGAAAAATTACAATACTAAGAAAAGGAATTCCTCCATCCAAAACAATCAAGAGGGGGGAACTAAAGAGAAAAATAAGAGTTGTTTCTACTACACGATTTGTGGGGAGGACCACCCTACTTATTAGTGTCCTTGAAAGGATGAAATCCATCACTATTTGGCATAGCAAAATACCCCCAAACAACCTATTGCATTAACTCATCCTTTTCTCCCACAACCTCAACACATGGTTGCAACAAATCTTTCCCCTCCTCAAGGGGTATGGAAGGTACCCCTCATCATGATGGGTCTTCGTCAAATGCTTCTATTTTCATGTGTGACCAAATGGTCAATTTGAAAATGCGAGCCAAGAACTATGCCAATTCCAAGCCTACTCTTGTTGTGAATGAATTAACATCTTCCTCCCAGCCTAGTGGCCCTCTTCATATTTAGAATCCATCCTTTAATTCACTGATTCTCCCCTTGAAGGGATTCCCACAGTGTTTTGGAAGAGTTTTCCTAGGGACCTTGTGGCACGTCAATGCTCAAAGTCCTCCAATGTTTCCCAGTGCAACGAAAATCCTTGTTGTCTGTTATAGGAGGGTTTGATCCCTCAGAGTCAATTTTGATAACCTTTGATTTTGATCAAGTTAATCATAGGCTCTCCCATCAAGTCACATTCTATATAAAAGTGTGCTTTATGGGGAGAAACTTCTTCTGAATCATGGTTGATGAAGGAGCCTTGAATTGCATCATGTATATTTCTTGTTGGAAGGCCACAACACTTCTGCAACACTTTTAAAAGAATTTGATGGAAATATGTTCCATCCTCATGGAATAATCACCACCTTACCCATCGATCTAGGTGGTAATACTGTATATGTTGTCTTGGAGGTCATCGATGCACCTCTTAAGTACAATTTTCTACTTAGGCACACTTGGTTCTATGAGATGACTACATTCATCTTGTTTATTTTTAGGTTCTTATGCTTCCCCCATCAAGGGAATATAGTGACGATTGATAAAATTGTGTTATGTACCCCAGACCTTGGATCCAATGCGAGGTCTAATATACCCTTTGTCGGTGATACCCAGTAGTCTTATATGCATGTTGGTGCAAGGATGTTCAAATATCATTCACTCATGGGTGTTTTTCCCCTTCCCCCACCATATCCTAATATGAATATTTCTCCTATCAACATGATTTAATCATTTACCAGTGGATCCATAGGATATTTTGATCCTTGGGTAGTTTCTCGTCTTGAGGATGTTGATTCTTATGGAGCATCCATACCTCTTACTCTGGTAGAGATTTCCTATCAAGAGATCTAGTGAGCCTCTACTAGCTATGATTTATATTCTCCTAGGTATGTGGAATCTGATCAGTACCCACGACCTTGCATGGAAATCCCTCCTCATCATGTTTCTAATGAATTCCTAGATCTTGTACTTCCATCCTATGAAGCTACATGGAGGTCATGGCTTCACATGATATGCCATTGGAATATTTGCACCATCGTGCATATTTCCTTCCCGATTTGGAATGGTTTGAGGATGGCATTCAAAATATTGTTGTCAATGGTCATGTTCAATGGTATCAATCTCCCATTATGATTACTAATGTATTTTTAGAAGGGAACTTGGCCAACATTTCCAAAACTATACCCATTGGAATTTCCTAGAATCCCAGTGTCGTGGAACACATCCTGATAGGTGTTGATTTTTCACCCCAATAAATTGAACAATACATGGCCCTATTCAAATAATTCCATGGTGTTTGTTCTTGGTATTATGAAGACATTCCTGGCATTGATCCCCAAATTGTCAAACATGAAATCAAAATGTATGAGGGAGCCCATCTAGTTCGATAGAAGCTCTGTCCAATTAACCTAAAGACATTTGATGCCATCAAGAAAAAGGTCAAAAAAATTCTTCATGCACAACCTATATACCTACTTCCCTTGACTAAATGGGTTTCCAACCTTGTTCTAGTCGCAAAGAAATAGGGCACTATTAGGGTATGTGTTGATTATAGGGATTTGAACAAATCTTTTCCAAAGGATAATTGTCCAACCTCGTTCATTGATCAAATCATAGATGAATGTGTTAGGACTAAAATATTCTAATTCATGGATGGTTTCTCTAGATATAATAAAATCCAGATCAAACCAGAAGATCAACACAAGAATCCATTCATTTTCCCTTAGGGCACTTTTTTCTTATCAGAAGCTGCCATTTGGTCTTAAAAATGTTGGAGCTACTTTCTAGTGGGCCATGTCATACGCATTTCATGAAATCAAGCATATTGTAGAGGCCTATTTGGATGATTTGGCTTCTCATTCCAAGTGTCACGAGGATCATCCTAGTCACTTGTAGGCCATTTTCACCCGATGTCGATACTATAATATCTGTTTGAAACCAAATAAAAGCATGTTTTGTGTAGTGTCTATGTGATTTCTAGGTTTCATCACGTCCAAGTAAGGGATAATGGTTGATCCCTTGAAGGTCTAGGCTATTGTCAATTTTCCTCCTCTTCATACTATCATCCAACTCTAAAGTTTGCAAGGGAAGGTAAACATTTTGTGTAGATTCATTGCCAATTATGTTGAGATCACTAAAGTTTTTATGCATCTATTGAATAAGGTTGTACCTTTTGTTTGGGATGACCAACCTCAATAGTCATTTGACACCTTGAAGAAGTCCTTGATGTCAACCCCCTTACTGATCCCTCATGACTATGAACAAGACTTCTTTCTCTATCTCACAACCTTTGAATTCACCATTGGAATTTTCTCATCCAGGAAGATGATGTGCAGCAAGAGAACATCATTTACTATCTTAGAAAAGGACTTTCTTGTCCCAAACATAGATAGTCTCATGTGGAAAAGTTGGCATTCGCAGTGGTGCATGATGTCCAATGATTACGACATCATATACTCATGTGGAAGACCATTGTTATTTCTAATGCCAACCTAATGCATCACATCCTCAACCATCAGATCATTGGAGGCGGGTACTCGAAGTGGATTTTTATCCTCCGAGACTTTGACTTGGAGTTTGTTTCCTCCAAGTCTAAGAAATATTTTTTCATTCACGAAGTTGATGTTTGAACTTCCCTGAGTCGATGATGAACTCGTGGTTAATGACTCTTTCCCTAATGAGGTTTTATTCATCATTGACTTGTCTGATCCATGGTATGAATATGTCTTGGTATACCACCAGACTCAACAATTCCATCCTTAGCTTTCCCGTGATGAACATCGTCACATAAGGCATCAGGCTAGACACTACATAATTATGGAAAATACCATTTATCATCAAGGGGTAAATTTTATTTTATGGCGTTACCTTATTCATGAGGAATTTGAATGGATTCTAAATGATGTTCATGCAGGAGCATGTGTCATTTATCTCTCTGGGTTGGCCACTACCTAGAAACTATTGCGCGTAGGCTACTTCTGGCCCATGATTTTCAAATATTGTATGAATGCAGTCCAAAATTACACTTCTGTCAAATGTTCACACATAATATGTGTGCTCACCCTTCTCCAATTCATCCTATGGTGACCTTTGATCCCTTTTCCAAATGGGGGATTGACTTCATGACATGTAATCCTACCTCGGGCAATGGTCATGGCTAGATCATGTGGTTGTTGACTACTTCACTAAATGGGACAAGACTTTTCCCACCTTTTCCAAAAATGACACCACCACCTCTTTTCATGTTCAATCACATTTTTTCTAGGTTCGAGGTTCCTAATACCATAGTGATGGACCATGGGTCCCATTTTTGTAACAAGATGATGAATAAATTATCTTCCATGTTGGATTTTCATCATGAGAACTCGACGCCCTATTACCCTCAAGCCAATGGTCAAGTAGAGTCCATCAATTGTTTCCTGAAGATTATGATTTAGAGGATGTTAGGGAATTGCAAGATGACTTGGAATCTTATGTTATTTTTGACATTGTGGGATTATTGTACCTCAGTCAAAACTACCACTGGATTTACACCAATCCAACTTGTATATGGTCTGGAGGCAATATTCTCGATTGAATGTGAAATCCCATATTTAAAACTTGTTGCATAATTGTTTCCTAACATGTCTTCCAAGGAGGAGAATATATTTTACTTGGCCCATCTTGATGAACAATATTTCAATGTCAACTTGGCCAATGAAGCTCACAAGAGACGCTTTAAATCCCAGTATGATAAATTTGTTCGTACTTGTGTATTTTCATAGGGTGACTTGGTCTTGGTTTATGATAAGGACCATGACATGTTAGGTGCCGATAAGTTTGAACCCCTTTGGCATGGTCCCTACATTGTTAAGAATGTCTTGAAACGAGGGGCCTATGAGCTAGTTTACAATGATAGAAATCCTCTTTTAGAGCCTCGCAATGGGATCTACCTTAAAAAGTATTACACCTAGGCCATTCGGTCGTGTGATGTTTTTTACATATGTGTGTTTTTGTTTTTGAGTGGTGTGCTTTTAGTTTTGTGCATATTGAATGATCGGTTAGTTTTTTATCATGCTTTATGCTTGATTTGAAGATGTCATCGTTCTCCTCTATCTATGTGGGATACACTGAAGGTGCCACTCGTAGTACCCAGAATATCATTTTCACCAATTGGATGATATTTATCCCACTGACAAGCTCATGAGTTAAGGAGGTGTTTACCTTGGTCCTACAAACAATAACATTATGGAATATAGTGTTGTCATTGAACTATTGTTAGAGTCTCTCACCCTAGGCATCTGTGATTACATAAGTATTTGATGGTTCTCCCTCTTAAACTCTACTTTGAGTACATTGAGTATTGTCACATTTTAAGAGGGTCTAATTCGTTGGCTAATTATTTGTTAGATTGGAATTTGTCTCATTAAATTAATATTTTAGCATGCATGTACATAAACATGGTTTATCAATCACATCATTAGACATCCATAAGTATCATTCAAAACAAACATGTATATATAGACCAAACTTTTTGTTACATCCTTAAAAAATGAGGTGCAAACACAAAATTTGGGCTCTACTAGCCTCCTGATAAAAACAACGTCGAACGACTACTATTTGTGTCCAGTACAAAATAGGGGTTCCATTGGATACTCATCCCTATTTTTACTGCCATGGTATCATAACATTTCTTGATTTATCTTCTGGATAAGTTAGCGAGATGGGTAAGAAACACCTTCTACATGTCACTACAAGTGCGGTGACATCTCATCCTCTAGCGTTGGGGGGAATCCCATGGTAATTCCCTCCAAGATATGTTGTACAGGATGAAACTCTTCGTTCCTTCCACCTCCCTCCCCCACCAATGAATCCTTGCCACTTCTTAAGTTGCAACCTTGGCCCCATCCTTCTAGACACTCTGGACCTTCATCTATGACAAAACAAAATTGTATCACTTACATTGCACCCACCAAAAAAACAATATATTCCAAAAATACACTTACTTGTGGGGGGCCACACCTCACCTAGAGGGGAGTGAAAGATTCACATCATGTATGAAGTCAGTCCTAGCATAAGGGAATCCTCTATACTCACAATCTGGTGATGCCACCAAATGTTGAAACTTGTCCCGTAATGATCTAGATGATATCCCCTTGGTACTATGCCCATGTACTCATCCCATAATTCCATTCATGGATCCTAGGGAATTTACTCCCCCATCACTATCTCGATCCTCAATTGAGTTACCTTCTCCATAAAAATTATCACCGGGAGGGAGCCATACCAGAATTATTTCTACTTTCCCTTCTTACATTGAGAGAGTTGCGTCTTCATGTTTCCAAGGACTCCTTCACACTAGTTAAAGATAGTCGGTTGCATGATCATTGTTTCCACCTACATGTTGGACTTCATTGCTAAATGCAGGGTTGTTGAACCTGTTGCATGGGTTATACTAAATAGTATGGTCTTCAGTGGAAACTCCAATATATCTCCGATCAAGATCTTGTTTCTCAACCGATGTGACCCATACCAACAATATTTCTCAATGTAGTCCATCACGGAGCAATCATCACCACCTAGCATATAATCCACTCACCATGGAACTCCCCTCTAGGAAAAACTACTAAATAAATAAATATAATCTATATCCAACTGCACTACCTTACCCTATATAATGCAATATTCCTAGTTAGGGTCCCAATATTGAACCAATGTATGCAGTAGGTACTCATGGGACCCTATAAATGAGAATCAAAATAAATTCAATAACACATAGTCCCGAAGAGATATCAGAGTATTTGTATCTTCTTGGGAAAAAAGTTCATCGGCCTCATGGGATCTTTCCTTCCACTCAATCATCCTTTTTGTTTATCTACACATCTAGGCAACAACAAAACAAGAAACCCATCAAGGGGAAAATCCGTTAGAAACAAAACATGTCAACAAAAAACTCAAAACCCCCTACCCACGACCTATTGATATAGGGAACATATACAAGTCGTCTTGTGACTACTTGATGGAGTCATGCAATGAGACGCATAATGCCAACAAGGAGCCATGCGATGACCCTGCAAACCCTTATCTTTTTGGTGCTCTCTCGATCGCTAGAAAATAACGCCTTTGGAACACCCAGTTCCTCAACAAATCCCATGAAAAAGACAAGGAAAATAAATATCGGATTCATAGTTTTTACCTAGAACAGATGACACACCAAATGGTTGAGAAAATCCCTCGCAATGATCTCTGTACACTTTCTCTTAGAGGAGGGTCTTTTCCACAAGATCTCTACTCACCTCTCTTTGAAAATGAAGAATGAAATTTTTTCCATGGTAAGTCTTGTTTTATAGCACTTTTGGGAATAAAAAAGCATTTTTTCACTTTGAGACCAAGTATGTGGGTTTTATTTAATTATTTGATCTTATTGTTATTTTAATGCCATTTTTAATTAAATTGACCCTGACATCTAGTTTCCACATGTTGACATGATTATGGGGAATTGTTTATGAAGATGGAAACTTCCACTGAACTTATGGTACATGTTCCCAAACTGGAATATAGGGATAGGTGTTTCCCTACATTTACCATATTGCATTATTAACCATCCATTTTTCATCACCATACCTTAGGTTCGATCTCACCAGGTTGTGACATTAGCCATTCCATTTTTCATGTCATAACTTGTTTGATAGTTCCTACCCTTCATGGGAACCATAGTTATCACATGGATTTCCATTCAGTTCCCATGCTATGATTTCCCTATAGGCCTAGGATCCCTCCTTTAGCCCTGCCATGACTTGACATTGAGACTCATTCTCCTCTCTTCATCTATATTATGGCCATATCTTGAGGGGGTTCCCAATTTTTTTTTATGTTGCTTAATGGTCACCTATGAATTTGTTGCATTCATCATAAATCTCGTCACTACATTATTTTTTTCCTAGATCCCACTTACCGTTATTGCAATATCCTTTGACCATTTGCCTCTTGCATTATTTGGCCTCCATTTTGCATTCACCTACCCATGGAGAGAAAATATGCTAAGAGTGGATCTCACTTTCCAGTACGATTTGCATTCATTTTTCGTAGGTTTGGTCCATGCACTTGGAACATAGAATCATGTTGTTAAGCCACTCATTCTCTCCATACATGTATACTTTTATCTCTTTTTTCGGACTCATAAAAAGACACGACAAAAGACACTTTTCGAGTACACTTTTAATTATTTTTTGAACTCATAAAAAGACACGAAAAAGACACCATCACGAGTGTAGCTTTAACTCTTTTTTGGGATCGTTAAAACTGAACAAAAAATACACTATTGAGCATACTTTTATCTCTCTTTTGTGTGTATTAAAACATGAATGAGACACTAAAAAACCAACAACAAAAAAAATTCAAAAAAGAGTGGGTTTTTTTTACCATTGGTATATTCTAAATTTGGCAGTGTCAGTCAATTTTCCCTTGAAAATGGCACATGTTTGAGTCCTCATCATACAACTGGGTTTTGGATTTCCTAGGAGTCATCCTAGTAATATGAGTCAGAGATACTCCTCTAGCTGGTTACTCTTCCATTCATCATGGAGAGTGTTATTGAGGGGTCCTAAATCCCTTTAACCCAACATCAGGAACCAAACCTGCCACCGAGGCCCAATTAGACTTTGCAACGTTTGATAGTGGAATGGTTCTCCAGATCTTTCGATCCAACCAAATAATCAATGGGATTTAAGTAGCGATTGACAAGATATCTTATTTTGAAAGCTCCTCCTTCAGTTTGAGCGTTCTCTTTTTGTATTTTCTTTTACTAGATGGGTCTAATAAAAATATGTGTGTTGGTATAAACCAAGGGGGAATCTTAACTATTGAAGAAGCCTGAGCTTGGGATAACCCTTTTTCTCAAGCATGCAGACAAATATTTTCACACCTATGACAAGACTAGTACTAATACATCAACTTGTTTCTATTTCAATTATTGATTGAGATACAATTATCAAAAGAAAACATACATGTAATAAAATGATGGAAAGAAAAATAGTTTCCTTAGCTCTATCATTAATCCCACATTAATACACTGATTTTCTTTCATAATTAGAGACAAGAACTACAAAAATTATTGAAACAACTAACTTATCAATAGATTTAGAAACTCTTACTCATTACAACATCCATTCATGAAAAAAAGTCGGAAGTAATTCCTCCTCAAATCCAATCACACATGCCTTTGATGAAAAAACAGAAGTTTATTTCCGATCATAAACAAGACTTCTCAATTAAGGTAGTTTGGAAATAGTTCTTTACAATTCCAAAATGAGGGTCTTTGAAAACACCATCGAGCTTTTCTAAAAGGTCGATCCTCTTATCTATAACGAGTCATTAACTAAAAATAACTATGAAAAGTGAAAGCTAAGTAAAAAAAAAATCGCCACATGACACTTTCATCTCTCTGTCTTCTATGAGTCATCAAATAGTTTCACTGAAGTGGATGACTCTTCTCATACTCTGACCATTTGACAGAAATTTCCTCGCATGTGTTAGCATACAAGAATCTGTGTTGGTCCACCGGGGCCGAAAGGATTTCTTTTACTTCTACTGTTCATGCCTGATACTTAATTATTTTGAAACTTAATTGTTGCAATATTGTTCGAGCTTTGATCGGGTGCTCCATGAACTATTGTACTTGACCTAGCACCATGCTTGCCACCTTTTCTATCTCTGTAGTCCATGTCACATCTTGTTCTGCATGTTTTTTGATTATGCCATGCAAGTTGACAAAGTTCTCAGGTGAGCCAAATTCTGGGAGGTTGATGTCTTTCATCTCATGATTAAATTGACCCAACTCTTTTTGTGATCGTCCCATTTTTCGTGAATCTCCTGCTAAGGTTCCTGGGCCATTTTCACCTAGTATTCAACTTCTTTCCTTATCCAATCTATGTTTTTTTCCCTCAACACCCAAATTTCATGGTCTTCGGTGTCTCGACCCTTTTGAACCACACTGATGTAATCAATTATTTACACTCCTTGGCGGGCCTTCTTGTACCATATTTCCATGTCTTTGCAGGTCACTAGCACCATAAGGGTGTCTTCTTGGAAGTTGGATATCCCTGCAGTGAAAAGGTTTTGTTCATTCGTGAATTTTTCATAGGCATATTGGAACTCACTTCTCAACAACACTGTGGCTTGTGTGGAGTCTTGATAGTATTTTTCCAAATGGCACAGATGCTCCAACTCCTTTAGCATAGAAGCCAACTCCTCTTCATCTTTTCTTTCTCTATCTAGGGTGGCATTTGTGATGACCATCCCTACACCGATAAGATCAGATGTCTTGGCGTGATCTATGTTGATCAACTTTTCCTCTATGGTGATGAGGATCAAATTGTCCAATGTAATCCTCCTCTTCTTAGTGGTTCTCTTCATGATGGCTTTCCTCTTTCGGTTGTAGGAGATTTATTTTATATCAATGACCTCATCAACAGGTTCGGGGATTTTTTGTTCTTCCCAAATTAGAGTATTTCCCAGGCTCCCGACTGTGTATATATACTCTAGGTTGGGCTCTTGAACCCCTTCTATATGTCCCGATGTCTTGGCTTGCGATTTTTTCTCATCGATTGATAAGGTATTGGAAAAAACTAAGGAATCAGGGGTAGGTTCAATACTTACTTGGTAATTGGCTGTTGAAATGTCAATTTCCTTTTGTGGAATTTCTTCTTCCTCTCCACCCGATCCTAGCTCATCCCTTGAACTATCCATTGGGGTTCCTGGTACGTCGAGTAGCAGAATGTCTAAGTCACTTTCGACCTCATGCTCTCTCTGCAGATGACTCTGAACTAGAGAATCAGGACCTGGGGTAGATGCTTTCTCAGGGTCTTTCTCCTCTGTAATATGCACTGGTGTCACTAGGGACACTTTCAAACTCTCCTCATAATCATAGTATTTCATAGATGGTTATCAAGTCAAACAAGGGATTTGGTACACTTATTCTTCCCGATGTCCTTGCTATCTCAGGACGACTCGAAATTTCCCCTGGTGATCTGATTTGTGGTGGTGGAACTTCAGGGTTTTCAGACTCGGTGATTTCTTCAAGTTTCATCATCTCTATGCCACTTGGCTCCCCTAGGATTTCGATTGGGTCATTAGCGGGAATCCTCATAATTTCTATCAGATCAAGGTAATTTTTCAATTTATCAATGATTCTGTGTGCCCCTTCTAGCAAGAGTAATCCCCTTCTCTATGCCTTTTTGTCTCTGTCGCTCTGATTTCTTCCCTGGATCTAAGGGCCTCTTGAGCTAACTTATATGTTTTTTCCACTTGTTCATCCATACTCATGGCCTTAAACCTATTCATATTTGGGTTGGCCATTCTTTGTACCACCTCATCCCAGTCCTGGGTGCACTCTGTGAAAATTTCATCCTCGAACTTATCATGACCATACGACCAACATGATGATACCTGTGAAGTATGTTGGAAGACCATGCCTTTAGGGTCATGCTTGCAAAATCAACTTGTTGGGAACCTGAATTCAAGTTGGATCAACCCTTCTTGTTTGGCTTGAGCAATATTCTTTACCAAATAAAACCCCACATGGAAACCGGAGGGTATGAAATCTCTCTTATTGTCCTTGACTAATGTGGTGTTATATCCCTGCAAGATAGTCTGATAGTAGATTTATCCCACAATGAGTCAGTTTGGGAATTGAGAGGGTAGGAGATGTGGTTCTATGGTGGCCCCGAACACCTTGATATAGGTTGAGAGTTCGTCTAAATACCAATGGCCTACCTTTGCCACCATTTTCTTGGCTATTGCAGATAATCTTGGGAATTCCTTCTTAAAAATAGTAAAATGAATATGGGCGATAAATTCATTGCAGATGAGTGTATAATATGTTTTGTACCTGTTCTCCTATAGTATGCTTAAATAAACATGGATTGGGAGTTCTGCAACATGCCGGATTAACTTCATGTTGGCAAAGACATTCCTTGTGCATATGACATCAAGCAGGTATGAGGCCATGTAGAAAGTGGGTGCTTCCCCTTATTTTGGTGTCTGAGCCTGTTGTACATAGATGCTCAATTGTTTAGAAAGTATCACTCCCCAGTTGAATCTTCTTCCAGAAATCGCCACCGTGTATGCCAAGGGCATCCATGCTTCTAAAAAATTGGAGCAGTCCTTCTCTTCATACAATCGGCATATGATATCCATCAAATAGATGTATGGCTCCCTCAGGTTAATCATCCCATACTATCCATTGCTCTGGTTGTTAAAATTCTTGTCCTCCTTCTACCATGAGGCCATCAATTGGCTGGTGTCATGGAATTCATAGAAATTCACCACGAAGTCTGTGTTTAGTCATTCCTCTGGGTCCCTGAGCTTGTCGTATTTTCAGACTTTTGTTGGGAGGAAAAATCTGACACACCCTCCATTCTCATCATTTATCAAGAACTTCTACCCATCTGTATGGTCAATTAACCATTTCAGAACCTCTATGCAAGGGAAAATTAGGGTTTTGATGGCCACCATGTGTAAATATGACCATCGGATGTTCGATAACACCTCATCATTGAGTGCCCTTACCTCTAGGTAGCTATGTGGGATACACTTCGGGTATTCTTATCGACTAATTTTGTTGAAGAGGTCCCCCCACTGTGGGAGTATTACTTTGGATACGGTGCTTGCTTCTGTATCACCGAAGGTTGGACAAAAGATTTCTTTGTTGATGTTTTAATGACAGGCTCCGCCTTGGGAGCATACTCCAAATGCCTCGTAGTCCCCAAAGAAGAACCTTCACCTGTTTCAGATTCTTTTAGCTTGGGTTCCCTCGGTGAGCGTCTACTGGTTGGATTTCTCGCCGACATCTTACATGTAGCTAGAACATAGTTTAGAGATTGTGCAAGAAAATCGGATGCATATATAAATTACGACCAACGAATTGAAAAACTTGAGAACATACCTCTGCAACTTGTATAACCTGGTTTTGATAATTTGAGGGTCAGTAAAGTATTGAGACGCTCAATTTTCTCCTTTGGATTCTCTGGAATTGAACTTGTGTACAGAATGATTTTTTTCAAAATTGTTCTAGAGATTTAAACAGGGATGAAATTACCTTGTCTCATCATCCATTCAATTCGGTTTATGAGTGTAATTTCATTAAATATGCCGCCAGATATTCAAAGAAGTTTAAAATTAAATTCATCGTGGGTTGATGGCGCAGGCACGGGTTGTAACGTGGTCTATCAGTGATTTCAAATTTTTGTTGTTTAATTTACGCACGAGGTAGCAACAAATGCGGGATCAAGCATTAATTGTGATCTAGATTATTTTCAGCACAAAATGAGAGCAGAGATATAATAAAGAAATGTACATAGATATATTGGATACCCAACAATATAACATAAATTTATCATAGATGCAACTAGAAACACAGAGATACAGTAATACACAATTTTCTATTAATGAGCAAAAATGTACAAAGACTATAAAAAATACAGAGTGAATGACTCGCTAGAATGGTGGCAGCTTATCTCTGAGAAGAGATGTGATGGCTACTCACATTTGTGAGAATATTATTTTACAATGAGGCTCCAAAGGAAATTTTATCATAAGGAAAATCCAAAACCCCAACCTCGGAAGATGAAAATCCAACAATTTTGTGGACCCCGTTTTGGGTAGTTTGGTGTATCAACTTCCCGAGGGCGTAACTTTGACATACAATCTCCGTTTGGGGTGAACAATAGCTTGTTGGAAAGGTATCGTCGAGGAGACTCATTTTGGGGGCTCAATAAGAGCCTTTGGTTCTCACTGAAAACCTCTATCCTGAAAAAAACTTCATTTAGGCCCTCAAAATGGCCCCGGAAGTTAAAAACTACTAAAACTAGTAAATTACCAAAATTGCCAGAAAACTATTTTGAGCCAGTTTGGAAAGGTGGGTTTCCACTGATATCCACCTAGATCAATCCTCCATCCTTAGGAAGAAATGGTATCCATTTATTTTAGTTCTCGGGGGAGAGGGAAAAGTGTTTGTTGAATCTGCATCTTGATGAGTTTCTTGCCTTGTTGGAGAAGTTGTGCTGCATAGCTTTTTGAAGGTTTTCACGAACCTGTGGCTGGAAGGGTTGGACCTTTTTAACTAGTTTGGATACATGATATGTCTGCGTGAAGAAGGAATATTTATTCTTTGTTGAAGTCTTGTTGATCTGCTTCTGTTAGATAGAAGGTGCTTGGGCTGAGGCTGTAGTGGTTGTAGTATCCTTATGTTCACCTTTTGAACAGATTGTGAAGAAGATGAATTTTGTAGTACGAGATACTACCTTGCAACATTGTTTAGGTGGGACAGTAGTTGGAACTACCTTTGGTATCCTATAGAGATGAACCCCCAGGGTAACAATGACACTACGGGGTCGAGACTCATAGATTGCATGGTGCTTCCACATATATGGCCAGCCCAAGAGAACATCACATACATCTAGTGGGGAAACATCACATACATTCAATGAGGCAACATAACATAATACCTCATCCTTGAAGGGTTGGATGCTGTATGACAATCGACACTTCTAGCTGACATGAAGACATCGTCCCTGGCGAAGCCACTCAATGTTGTATGGTTGTAGGTGTGGTGTTGTCGACAATTCCAACCATTTGACGACCTCTGCTGAGATTAAGTTCTTTTGGCTTCCGCTATCAACAATAAAATGTAGCAGAGTCCCTTTCACCCACATCTGTGAATGAAAAAGGCACTCCTCCTCTTCATGATCTGTTGGTTCTTCTGGTTGAATTGTTGTGGTCACAACAATAGCAGTGCGATCTGCATCGATGATCTATATTCGATCAATATTTTCTGAATTAGGTTTTGAATCAAGGTCCGTCTCCTTATCTTTGATTTCGGCCACCGATGACTGTTTTGATTGACATTCATCAGTGTTGTGCTAGGGGATTTTGTGGAAATCACATCATTTTCTAGTGTCCTTCTTAGTCTTCCCGCAACCCTTCTTTTCCTGTGGCTTGGACTGGTTTTTGGGAGAGCGTTTGTTAGGGTCATCTTTATCATACTTTGGTTGTTGCGAATTTGCAAACCCAAAATCCCATTTGTTTTGGTGCTTAAATTTCTTCTCGATTTTAACAACATATCGATAAGCAACACCGAGTGATGAGATGTCTAGAAAATCCATTTCTGTTTGGATGTATCTGTATAGAGCCCCATGATATTTCAGAACTAAATTTCATTCAGAGTCTTTGATACCCAGCTTCGTGCACAAGGTATGGAAGGTATTGGTGAAATCCAAAACTTCTTTGACCCTCTCTTGTGGTAGTGTATTCCATCTCATATACTGGTCCTCATAGTTGCCAACAGGGTAATATTTTTCCTTTACCGCGTCCACAAAAAATCCCAAGTGGGATCGGGCCCATATATTCCAGACTCTTCTGTGGAACTTTTCTCCCAGTAAGTTTCCCACCAATATTTGACATGGGGGAGAGCTTTAAGGAGTGTGAAGGTGATCTTTTCCCTGTCGGGAAAAAGGTGAAGAGAGAAATAACCTTCTAGCAGATTTAACCATTTGTCCAGGGCATCTGCATCTATCTAACCTTCAAATACAGGAATATAAAAATTAACATGTACCTTGAAAGGAGAGGTGCTTCCAAAGTGGTTGTTTTATGAATATGCACCTATTTCTATTGGTAGGCGTTGAAGGATTTGGGAAAAATTCTCCATCATTTCGTCCCTCTGTCACGTGAGATCTTGCTCAAGCAATAGATTGATAGAATCATTTGCTCCATCGTTTTTATTTTCTTCCACCATGGACGGTTTCTTGGGTGTGCGAGAGCGATTGTATTCAAGAGAGACAAGCTCGAGACCCAAATTTCTATACTCGTACCTCATCGGGGACATACACTAAAAAAAATGATTAGGAGCAGCCTTCTCTGATACCACTGATCTAGATTATTTTCGGCATGAAATGAGAGCGGAGTTATAATAAAGCAATGTACAGAGATATCTTGGATATAAAATAATATAATAAAAATTTATCATAGATGAAACCATAAAAACAGAGATACAGTAATATACAATTTTCTATTAATGAGAAAAAATGTACAAAGACTGTAAAAAATACAAAGTGAAAGACTCGCTAGAATGGTGGCAACTTATCTCTAAGAAGAGATGTGACGGCTGCTCGCATCCATGAGAAGATGATTTTAAAATGTGGCTCCAAATGAATTTTTATCATAAATAAAATACAAAACCCCAACCCCGGAAGATGAAAAGCCAACAGTTTTGTGGTCCCCGTTTTGGGTAGTTTGGTGTATCAACTTCCCGGGGGTGTAACTTTGGCATACGATCTCCATTTGGGGTGAAAGATAGCTTGTTGGAAAGGTATATTTGAGGAGATTCATTTTGGGGGCTCATTCAAAGCCTTTGGGTATCATTAAGAATCTCGATCCCAAAAAACCTTCATTTAGGTCCTCAAAATAGCCCCGGAAGTTAAAAACTACTAAAAATAGTAAATTACCAAAATTGCCAGAGAACTATTTTGAGCCAGTTGGAAAAGGTGAGTGGCCACCGATATCCACCTAGACAAAATTTTTCTATTAAATGTACAAATCCGATCGTATCTTATGCCAAAAACATCCCATCGTTTTGCTAGTCCAATTGGTGATTCAGGGATTGGGGTTCTGCTTCAAGCACTTTTCGTTGATAACTTATTGAAAAAGCTCTAATGTCGATCGATATTTATTACATGGATGACATGGCGAAGTTGACATGGAGGTGTGACTAGGGCGTAGGAAACCTTAAATGACTCAAGATGAAACTAGGTCGTACAACACTCTTACGTGATAAAGACACATGGCACTCGAGACCGTCGTCTTACTTTATTCGTGTTAATCAGAATAGAGAATTTCTTTAAGCTATACGTTCTAAAACCCAATCCTATCTTATGTATGCAGAAAAGTATCAGGGATCGATGATCGGTGATAAACCTACCCAAGTTATCTCAAATCGACTCTCTCGAAAAATTCATGATACCAAAAATACATTGTGGATCGACGATATGTTTGTCACGGACAAAATGATTGTTTTAACTTTTCTAGATTTCCCCGACCCCGATAAAGCACATCAAACATCGACTATCGGTGATTTATTTACATCCTTTATCAATGTATATTCTTCCCGTATTTTTCCGATGTCGAAGGGGATTGACTATGTCTTGAAAATTCATGCGAATAACTTACGCAAACCAAATCCACCTTCTACTGATGTTGATTGGGATCAACGCTTGACGACTATTGTAACTGCATGGTCCCTTTACTTTCTTGAATTTTTTCTGATGCCGAACCTAAGCATGTTAGGTGCAGTGTTAGATGTCGATTCTTAATTCGGGTGTCAAGTTATTTTAGACATGAGGTTTCTTTTAACAAGTTCAAACAAATCCGATTCGATCAATAAGAGTCATGAAAATAAAACAAAACAAACCACCCCCCCCCAAGTGAAATCTATTTAGACAGTAAAGGAAAAAACGTGGTACCCAAAAAGTGATAAAATTTCATAAGGCTTTTAGGGTGTGTTGAGCGCTCAAAAAATGGTGACTTACTGGGTGAAAGCAACATCTCTGTTACTTCCTTGGGCTTAGCTGATGTAGAAGTTGGTTAAGAAATTAACTAGTTTTGTTTTTTATCAGAGTCTCTTCTATCCTTGCATTTGAAATTCCCCCGGTTCATGAATTTGGGCCTGTCTGTGGGGTTTCAACCTTTATTCCACCTTTGTTCCCTTTAACCATGACCCATTCTCCCTTTTGAAAATATTCGAGTAAAACATTCACTGGCACTAGGCCTTTCAGTTATCATCATTCACTTGCTGCAGTGTTGCTCCACTGCCAGTGAGCGTCCATAGCCCCGGTGGATTCACCCCGACGTCACAGACCTTTCTCCGCTGCCAGTGAGTGTCCATATCCCTGGAGGGTTTATCTGCATACCCTCTCCTATCTCATGCTAATTTGATATAATTTATTTAATTTTGGCATAGATTCCCTGAGCGAGTGGGAGAGGAGGATGTATGTTGTCTGCAAGGTGAGGTGGTTAAGGTGAACTTTTTCTAGCTCTGTCTTGAGGTACATGTGGTCCTTTCCATCTTACCATATTTCCATTTGGTTTACCAGACCACCAAGAAGACACTTCATCACTTGCAAAGGTTTTTTATTTGCAAAGGTTAGATACAAAACTCCTTTAAGACAACAACAATTCACCCAACATTTCTTGTGTTGTATGTAAGCATGATTCAGGAACATAGTTTTCTATACCATATGAATTAAGGTCAACCAATGCCTTGTGGAACACAACTTCAAAGTGCAAAAATACTACAAAATAAAACAAAAATAAAGGAATCCGCAATCAGCCTTACCTAAAAATAAAATAACATGAAAACACACACATTTATTTATTTATTTATAACAGAAATATTGTTTTAGGGCTTGGCCATTCACCAGGAGGGAGTCAGGTTCGCCCCTCAGATTTTTCAACCGATACGTTCCCGCCCCAAGTTTCTTGACTACCTAAAAATGTCCGAGCCATAGATTCTGAAACTTTGAATGTTTTCCCTTCGACTCATTTACTCTGTCCCATTTCAGGACTAAGTCTCCACTTAAAAATTCTTCTCTTTGGCTTTGTGATTTTCAAACCACCTAATAACTATTTACCGATGAGCGATGAAATTTGATTTTTCTTTCTCCCTTTATTCTTCTAGCATGAGGAGGGTATCAATTCTTCGTTGAATAACTGATGAAGGTTGTCCTCTAGAACCCTGAGCAAGATGAAGAGATGGAAGATATAGCCTATTCAGGAGAATGGCTTCTTGTACGTATACCAGAAAGTATGGGGAATTTTGTATAGCTTCCTTCAGTGTTACTCTATCATCCCATAAGGAATTATGAAGTGAACTATGCCAATTCATCTGATTGTCTGCAATTGTTTTCTTCAATATCCTCATTAGGTTCTTATTGGTTGATTCTACCACTCCATTCCCCTATGGATATTAGTTTGCAGAATATCTGATTATGATTCCTTTTTCCATAGAAAAATCGTTTAATAGGTTAGAAGAAAAGTAAGTGACATTATCCAAAACAATAATGGAAGGCATACTGAACGTTGTGATCAGTTTTTTTTCTATGAATTGGATTGCCACCTTTTTGTTTACATGATTCATATGGATGGCTTCTTCCCATTTCGTGAAATAGTCCATAGCAATGAGTATGTATCTATGTTGTTTTGAAGAAATTAGTGTAATATCTCCTATGAAATCTAACCCTCATTGCTCGAATGGTCTGAAGATGGCCATAGGTTGGAGTGTGACAATTGCTCTATTTTCCTTCCCTGCACTCATTTGACAAGTTTTACAGTTTCTAGCATGTGTGTGAGAATCTCTAAATAGAGTAGGCCAATAATATCTGTCTCTCAGTATCTTGTGAGCGGTGCTATTCCCTACAAAGTGTCCACCTGTGGGACCATCGTGGATCTCCTTAGGAACCTTGTCTGCATCCTCATGTTTGATACATCTTAAAAGTACCCCATCATAATTCATGTGGAAGAGGACCAAATTTATGAGGGAGTATTGTGTATATTTTAGTCTGAGAGCTATCCTTTCCTTAGGGTTTAGGTTTTCTGGGCAAGTCCCGTGATGCGAGAGATAAATTATTTTCCCATACCAAGATTCCTTCCCTGGGGGAATATATAAAGATTCACTACACCATAATGCCAATTCATTCTCCCACCCAGGGTCTTCATTTAATTGGTCTTGGGCTTCAACAACCATTTTACACAATCCTTGTCCCTTAAACAGTTTGTCAGGTTTTATATCTAGTTCAAATTCTTGGACCACTGCCATATTGCTTCCTCTTATTTCCCCTATCTCCCATTGAGTGAATAGCGATCAGATTGCAGGATGAGGCACAATAAGTTGGTGTGGTTTTTTAGGATGTAAGATCTAAAATGTTTTACTTTCTTGTACACTGTATAATCTTGTTTTTCTATAACAGGGTAATTTAGTTCGGCCCCTTGGAGATTAGTGCTCATAAAAGAGATCATTGCCTCATTGTTGTCATCATCCTTTTGAGTCAATACTGCAACTAACGATTGGTCGGAGGAAAAATTACAGAGGAAAAAATATTTTCCCAAGTCGGGACTTCGCAACACTAGGGATTGAGATATTGCAGTCTTAATATTGCTTAAACAACTTTTTCATTCATCATCCCACTTAAATTTGGCATCTTTGCAGATCATTTTTTGTAAGGGTTTGATAGTTTCATCAAAATCGGGGGTGAACTTCCTCACAAATTTTGTTTTCCCAAAGAAGGAGTGCATAGCCTTTTTGTTGTAGGGTAAGGGAAGCTGAGATATTTCTCTAATCCATTCTAGATCTATGTGAATTCTTTCTTGAGATATAATATGACCTAATAGTTTCCCTTCCTCGACACCAAAGATAGTTTTCTTAGGGTTTAAACATATACTGTATTTCCTACACCTTTCAAAAATCTGGGTTAGGTGTTGGATGTGATATTCTCTAATCTTTGAATAAACAATCAGATAATCCAAATAAACTACTACACATGTGTTGATTATTCCCTGAAAATCTACATCCATGGCCCTTTGGAAGGTTTCCCTGGCATTGATTAACCCAAAGGGCATGTGTTTATAAGTAAATGTTCCCCACTTGGTTCAGAAGGTATTTTTCAATCGGTCTTCTTCTGAAACTAAAACTTGGTTGTAACCTGAAAACCCGTCCAACAGGGAGAAAATATCAGAACCAAACATGGTCTGCAAGAGTTGATCCATCGATGGGGCTGGGTAGTTTTCCTTTTATGATTCTTTGTTGAGGTTTCTGAAATCCACACTCAGGAGGATCTCCCCAGAGTTTTTCCTGACAGGAACCAAATTTTCTACCCAGACAGAGTGTCTAACTTGAAAGATAATTTTAGCATCTAGTAATTTCTTTAACTCCTAACACATGAGGGGTTCCAGATATGGGTGGTACTTCTGGAGCTTCTGTTGGAAGGGTTTTAATCCAGGTTTTACCAGGATTGTGTGTTGGATAATACGAGTATCATAATATTTCATATCTCGGTAGGACCACACAAAAACATATTGATATTCTCTGAAAAGTTTGATATACCTTCCTTTCTTATTTAGACATTGTCCTGCCCAGATTTATATTTTTAGGGTTTTCTAGAGTTCCTATGTTTATGGTCTCTTACATGGGGTAGGATATCCCTGTCTTTGTGTTTGTTGACCCTTTAAATATTTCCTTTAAGTCAAAGAGGTTCTCCAAATTTGATACCCCTTTCGGTATCGTGTGAAACCTTGGTTTATCATTCGAGTGATCTATTTCACCTCTTTGTTCATGGGGATCGGTTTCTACTAGTTTCTCTTGGAATATTTCATCATCAATAGCCAGGTCTTTAAAATTTTCCTGATTGGTTAAGAAGTTTACGATCTGTTCATCTCCTTCAAAGACCTTCCAATTAGAAATATTGTTGGGCATCGATGATTTGTAGAGAAGTTCCACAGTGAACTAGGAGGCTTCATATTCTTCTAAAGGGGATATCCTCGAGGAAGCAGTGGCCAGGGAATCATCAAGAGTGTTCTTTGTTCTGGGGATCACTGTAATGTTGAAAGATTCAAAATGTTCTATTATCCCGTGCACTTCCTGTTGATAATTCCTTAGGTGGGGATATTTTCAATGTATAATATTCCTTACTTTTAGCACAAAAAGTCACCTATGGATTGTGGTAGAGGTAAGCCCAGTACCCATCAATGTATATATCATAGTTAATGGATTTAAAGAGGTCAAATGGGGATGAATCGAGAGAATATCGTTTAAACTCAGAAAACTGGGGCAATATGCACAAGAAAATGAGGTCTTGATCAACTTCAGCCAGTAAGTTGTAGTAAGGGTGAGTAGGAGGTAGAAACTGAGGAGAATATGTAAAGGTCTACTTTGGACATCAAGTCTTCCAGTAGCCTAAGGAGGAAAACTTTGAAAACAATATCCTCTTGAATTCGAATTTTTAAGAAATTGAAAATGCTATAACTACACTGTAATCAAACATCCATTACAACATAGTCACCACAATCCATGAAAATCCTTCGATCATGGACACTCCAACATTAGAGGTAAAAAAGATGGAAAATAAGTTGACTTATATTAAACCAGAAGTCTCAAATTCTGTTACATAACCAGTGAACCAGAGCTTCATTAAAACTTTACCATAAGGGAGGTTAGCTCAACCATCGACCTTAACAAAATATCAAAACCAAGTATTTATAGTTAGGACAACTTTCCACCGCCAGGAGTGTGACCTGGCTATAGAAATCAAAGATTTGTGTCTGCTTCTTCTTCTGTCAGGCTACACTTCTTCTATAAGACGCAAGATCAAATCAACATGGGATTTGCAGGAGCATCTGTTGATAGGGGGACTCTGGGATAACAGTCTGCCTCCACGAACATCTTTTCCATGCTTTCCATTTATGGGGTGAAACAAGGTTTCAACCACCTCCCCAATTTCCATTAACTACTTTCATCAGGATTGGGATGAAACCTGACACCCATGAATGTTCAAGGAGACGTTCATGGCTCCTTCAATTGAACCTAGGTGCCTCAAGGCCACCTAGATGTTCCTTTGTGAATAATATGAACACTTTCATCCTTGGCGCAACTTCTCTCCATCGCTCCATGTGACCTTAGCCCATGACCTAGGGCTCTTATGTGAAATTTCATGATTTTTCATTTCAGGAGTCTTCACTCCACTTGATTCCAAATATACCGATGCTTGAATCTTCAAAATAGCCAATCCAGATTGACGGTCAAATTTGATTTGAATTTAATGGCCAGGAAGCTTACTCGATAACCTCAGCTCCCCACCACTCAACAGACACTTACCCTTATTTATGGCCCTGCTTCCCATATAACCACGGGTTGTGATCGTGGGCCCAAATCCTGGGTGCTTTGTGACTTCGTGTTTCACGAATATACACTGTGCTCCATGCTAAAACCTCCAATTCGTGAAATCGCAATTTCTCAAGTCAGGTGCCACCCACCCCTTTGAATCATATGGCCCATATGGAATATCGACATTTTAGGACTTCGAGTCTTCGGAATTTCGAGACTTGGGAAATCTGTGCATTCCTCACTTCAACTTTCCTGAAATGACTTCCTCCTAGATTCAGATCTGGTTCCACGCATCCTATTGGATTGAATGACTCCTGCTGATTTAATATTTTGGGGGTTTAAATCCTTTACAAATAAATTAAACAACATTCTGAACTCCCGATTCCTGCACTTATTATTCATCGTTGGTCACTGATCTTTCTCATGAAAATTCCTTCACCAAACTAAACTTTCTCGCTCGCTTGATTTGAGTCCATATCTGACCGCTATAAGTGTTGTGCTTTGAACTTATGGTAGCGGTCATTGAAAAAAAATACTTGGACGACTGGTTGAGGGATCGAGAAAGAAAAAGGATCAGTGATAGAGGTAGAAAGGGTGGTGATCAACAAGAAATCTTGGGGATGAGTCTTCTCAAGAAATCCAATCAAGGGAAAACAGGTCGATCAAACATATGAAGGCTAACAGAAGAAAAAATGCAAGGCGAGAGAAAAACCTAAGATTGGGTCTGCAAAAAGGAGAGAGATAGGGAAAAACTACAGACTTAGGTAGAAACCACAAACCCACAAGACTTTGAAAAGTTTATGTGATAACATTTGTCTCCATAGGGGATGGTATGCTCCCTACGAGCTTCCAAGAAAAGTAGTTCCAGTGTCTTAGTATTAGGTTATGGAGTCTAGCTATTTAAAACAAAATAATAATAAAAAAAAATAGGAATGATATTTACAATGGTGGGACGCCGACTGCGGCTTCAAACAAAAAACTTTTTTAGAAGGTTCCCATTATCAGGGCCACCAAAAACTTCATTACCCTCCAAATTCTGCAACCTGTAAGTATTATTAGGGAATATCTCAGAGATTATGAAGGGGTTGATCCACAAGGAATCAAATTTACCATGCTTACCTTTGTCCTGCTTGGGTGCATCCCATTTTAGCAATGGATCTCCCAGTTGGAAATCCTCCTTTCTTACTTTCCTTTCAAAATCTTGCTTGATCTTCTATTGATGTTCATGTGCTTTTTCTAGTACCTTCTCCCTAGTCTTCTTCACTTATACCAGCTGCAGTATCCTCTTGACCATGTCATCAGGTTCTCCTTGGTAGTCCTGGAATAATTTTTCCACTGGAAAGGCAAGCTAAGAAGGAAAATGGCCTCAATTCCATACATGAGATGGAAAGGAGAGACACCAATAGATCTCTTCATTGTCACTCTATTAGGCCACAGAGAAAACTTGAGTTTTGAATCCCACGCTCTCTTGTTGTCCTTTAACAATCTTTTGATCATTTTTATAAGGCTCTTGTTAGAGGAATCAACCAATCTGTTCCCTTGAGGGTAGTAAGGATTTGAGTGAATCAATGAAATCCCAAACTACTCACGGAATTGAATCAATGGTTCGGCCTTAAAGGATGTAGCATTATCAGTGACAATTCTTTTCAGACAACCAAACCTTGCTATAATATCCTCCGGAAAACCAATGATTACCTTGTGAGAATCACTCCTTGTGGGGATGGATTATATCCATTTGGTAAAGTAATCAGTGGCATTCGATATCCACCTATGCTATCCACTTGAAGAAGGATGAATTTCCCAACAAAATCTAGGCCCCATTGTTGAAAGGGTCCTGAAGCTACCACATGCTTCAATGGGAAAGACTTGAGTTGTTTCTTCCCAGAGAATTTCTGGCACTTGAAACAAACCTTGATTTTTGCACAGACATCGATGAATAGAGTAGGCCAGAAATACCCATCCCTGAGAATATTCTAGGCCGTGGTCCTCCAAAAATGATGTCCCCCACAACGGCTGTCATGAAAATCAAACATAATTTTTTGGGCTTCCTGTGGGTGTAAACATCTCAAAATCATTCCCAGAGGGTCTTTCCAATACAAAAATGATCAATTAGGCAATATTTAATTGCTTTAAGTTTTAAATCTCTTGCCTTGATTTTTCCTATTCCATTAGGAGGTCTTAACTCCTGCAGAAAATATATAATGTCTTTGTACCAGGTGCATTCTACCAGTGGAGGGCCGCCTTGAGAATTTATATCAGTGAACTTAACTTTCTTATTTTCTGATCAATATTTGAAGAATTTAACCCCCAAATATTTGTAATTAGATTCATCCAAAATCTTGGCTAAACCTCGACCTTTAACTAGTTTGGTGGGCTTTATTTCTAGGTCAAATTCAAGGATTTTGGGAATCCACTTGCTCCTTCTTCCATCTATGTCAGGCTGAATGAGAATGTCCTTCATAGAATATGAAGGAACATATGCAATGACCTTTGAATGCAAGACATAGATCCTGAAATATTTGAGGGATTTCACCAAAGCATAGGCCTGCTTCTCCATGATGTCATATTTGATCTTTGCATCTCTTAATTCCTTGCTGAAAAATGAAATAGGTTGCTCCATTCCTTCATCATTCTTTTGCGACAAAACAATTGCCACAGTGTCGAATGAAGAAAAGGACAAAACCATAAAATCTTTGGAATAATTAGGACTGATGAGCACAGGTGCTTCGATCATGGCCTTCTTTATTTGATCGAAGGATTCATAACTCCATTTGATTTTGTTTCCTTTCCTCAACATGAATGTAATGTCCTTCACCACTTCATCAAAATTAGAAACATACCTTCTCAGAAAATTAATCTTCCCCAAGAAAGACTTAACTTCTTTCTTGGATATAGAGAGTGCTAAGGTTTGGATGGCTTCCACCTTTCTAGGATCAATGTTTACTCCCTCAACCGATACTACGTGCCCAAATAATTTTCCCTCCTTCATAGTAAACAATGAATTCTTGGGATTTAGGGAGAGACCATTTTTTTTGCATTTTTGGAAGACCTTTCTCAGATGATGAAAATGTTCTTTATCAGTCCTAGAGAAAACTGTAATGTCATCCAGATAAATAACTACAAATTTATCCCTTTCCCCAATAAAGGCGATGTCCATAACGCGCTGGAAAGTTGCTCCTACGTTCATCAATCCAAAGGGCATCTTAGCATACATGAATGTACCCCATAGAGTGGTGAATGTTGTCTTCTCTTTGTCCTCAGGTAAGACATAAATTTGATTGTAGCCAGAAAATCCATCAATCATGGACATTCTGGACGCACTTGTCACCCTTTGCAATATGTGCTCCATTTTCAGCAATGGGTAATTGTCCTTCTTGGAGCTTTTGTTTGGGTTTCTGAAATTGACACAAAGTATGATTTATCCAATCTTCTTTCTCACTGGGACCAAGTTGGCCACCCATTCAGAATACCTCAAAGGAATGATGTTTTGGGCATCTAAAATCTTTTTTACCTCTTTCTCCATGATAGGCAACAACATAGGGTTGATTTGTCTTAGTTTCTGCCTAAATGGCTTTGCCTCCTCCTTTAGTGGGATATTATGCTCAATGATTCTTATGTCATATGTTCTGAGATCCTCATGACTCTAGGAAAACACATTGACAAACTCCTTTAATAACTCAGCATAGTCATCCCTTTGTTCCCTTGACAGACTGCTCGACAACTTGACAAATTTTGGATCTTTCTCTGTACCAATGTTGCATTTGGATACATCAACATCATCAACCGATCCTTTAACTTTCACTGCCACATAATTTATGTCAAACAATATTTCCAAAAGAACTATTCCCTTCGGAATGTGATTGCTAGGCAACTGAACAATATGGTGATTAGCGATTTTGTTTAGGAAAACATAAACATGAGGATTACTTTCAGAATCCCAATCTTGATCAAGATGTAGTGCAAAAAAATCATCAACAGTCTCAAGGAATCTTTTGATATCAAGATAATCGTCAAATACTTTCCAATGCTTGAGATTGTCAGGTATAGAGGGTCTATAATTTACTTCTACATCATACTTGAGCTTTGGTGGCAAAGAAACTCTGAAATTACTTGCTAAAACAACCAGAGAATATCCATGATGTTTTTTTCTCTTGGAATAAATGAAATGTTGAAAGCTAGGAAAAAAATTTCAATAAAGTCACACACTTCATTTCTATAACTTCTTAGACTAGGGTGCTTAGATTGGTAGAGATTTCTAACTTGATGGACAATTAACTTGGCATCCCCAAATACTGATATATCTTCAATTCCCATGTCCTTTGTAGCCCTCAAACCTAAAACGAGATCTTCATACTCTGCCACATTATTGGTAGCTTCGAATTCTAACTTGTAGGACAGAGCTATAGTCTCTGGAGCAGGTGAAACAAGAACCACTCCAGCACTAGCACCATCCTTAGAAGAGGCTCCATCGAAGAAAATTTTCCACACAGAGGTGATAGGAGGGGAATTTTCACAAAAAGTAATAGGCCTCTTTTTGATTTCTAGAGGAGGTTCAGGAGCGTCGGTGAGTTGCTGCAAGCAAGATCCCAAATCTGTGTCAAGAGAAAATATAGGATGGTTCGTGGGGTTTTCTTCATCACTAATAATGTAGGCCAACTGAGCTTCCTTTTAAAGTCTCCTGTGCTCGCCCCTAAACACTGGAATGGTAGCGTAGGTGAGTTCCATATGCAAAGTTCCCCCTAGTATTTTTATCCAAGATCTAGATGGAAGCATCCTGAACTTAGGGGAATTTTAGCTACCACAATGTCCATGATCACGCTTTTCATTGGCAGCTGGAATAGAGATACAACCAAGTCTTTGATAACCCCAAGGAGCTTGAACTTCCTGGAGTCAAAAGAATACAGGTTGTGGTAGGATTTTGTAATCTCCAGACCGAGCTCTTCCATGACAATCTTAGGCATAGATTTGTGAGATTCCCCTGAAGCCATCAAACAATTGTGAAACACCTTGTCATGTATGTTCAATGAGGTATAGAAGGGAGGAGAGGAGTCATCTCTGTCTTCTACTAAAGGACCTAAGTTTACTGCTGGATTTTCACATTGCAAATTCACTGAGTCTATGGAATGAGACATGGGTTCAGACTCCAATAGTTTAGAGAGGCTCCTTTTGAAATCTTCATGTTTGACCAGCTCAGAAAGGGGTACAGGGATTCTAATTTTTTGAATTTCATGGTCAAAATCAAAAAAGGGAGGGGGTTTAGAATTTCTTTCACTTCTGGAACAAGAAATTTAATTACTAGAGAGGGTTCTTGCACTTTCTTACCTTTTTTGTTGTTTGTTATATATTTATCAGGCTTCTCTGTTCTGGTAGGTTGCTCAGGAACATTGGGATTTCCTTCTTTCTTCTTGGACCTCATATTATATCTGTTTGTGTTGTTGCTGGTCTTGTCTCCTTTACTCAACTCATTAAGTTGGTTGTCCATGAGAGATTCCTCGTATGCAGATTGAGTCAAATGAGGAAAGGAGGAGGTGTCTCCAAGGCAGTGGATTTCAGGATCAAGTTCCTCTTCCTCACCTTCATCATCCGTAACAAAATATTTTTGGAGAGGGGCCTGGATGTTATGATCATTTCTATCTCTGTTCCTCTGTTCTCTTAGAAGAATCTGAGGAGCGTTGTTAGGTATCCTGAGGTTACCTATGTTATCAACATTTTGTGGATTTGTATAGTTCTATATTCCTTCAAGCTTCAACTTCTCCATTTCAGTAGAGATATATTTTACTAATTTAGTAAGTTTATCAACTTGAGGATGGACAGTAGAGGAACCAGAGGTTGAAACTTCAAACCTCCCTCTTCTTCTGTCTCTGTCAACCTCGCTCCTAATTTTATCAGCTACAAATATATTAGACTCTACTTCAAGGGTTTCATCTTGCATATGATCCAATGAAGTAGCTATTATTTCTCTTAGAAGGAGACATAAGTTAGGATCAAAAGTGATAGCATAAGTAATATTTGCAGAGGTTTTTGTAGGCTTAACTTCAGTGGGAATTTTATTATACATTTTATTAAACATCTTGGAGAAAATAGACACGGATTCCCCTTCCTCTTTCTTCAGAGCCCCAAACTCTGTAATATAGTACAAGAGATCCTTTTTGTCTCCCCAATACTTTAAGAAGACTTCATATAGTGTTTCAATCCCGCCAATATATCCAGGGGGAAAGTCCCTGAACCACTTCCTAGCTTCACCATTGAGGCTATGAACAAATATCCTCATCCATACATCTTCATTCTCTATGGGATGATTGTTTGTAAAAATATAAAAGGCTTCAAGATGTGATTCTGCAATTATGTCTCCCTTGCCCGTGAACTTAGATAACTACTTAATGTAGCCATCTGCTGGGAGGGAATTTAGAGGCTAAGGAAAAACAAGAGGGGAATACCTAGCAGCTATTATAGCTTCCATTCTAGTTTTGGGGGGATTTTCTCATGCCATTGGATTCTGAAAAGGAGGAGAAGCAGGTGGAGATGGAGTTCGGACATGTGAGACTGGAAATGTACTTCTGGGGAAAAGGGTAGTAGAGATGGTAGGAAAAGAGGCTTCTCCTACAACAACTCTGATAGGGGAAGGGATAGTAAAACCTGGAGTGGGAAAATCTCCTAAGGTCCTGGGTCTGAGTTAGGGAACAACTTCAGGGGATTCAAGAGTGTCAAAAATTTCTCCTTCCAAACCAAGGCTAGTGGAGGAGAAAACAACAAGAAAACTCCCAAAATTTAAGGCTCTAGAAACTCCAACAGAAGATATAATAGGAGTATGAGAAGCAAATAATGGAGTTTCAAAGGGAGGATGATGAAAATTACCAGAATCACTTGGTTTGGTAGTTGAAGTACCTTCTTGAGGGGTCTTTCCTTTTTTTTATAATTTTCTTTGGGTCAGCTTCAGGCGTGGCTAGAGGCAACTATGGGTGATACCTCATGTGTCTTCTTTTCAGAGCCAGCTAAAACAGTGGAGTCGGACCAGTGGAGTCGCTAGGTGCAGGTCGCAATATTCAATGGTATTGGGTTCTGATGGACCTTCAGTATTAATAAGCTTTGCCATTCTATCCCAGGGAAAGTATTCAATTCGTCCCCGACAACGGTGCCAGAAATGTTAGCACTAGAAGTCACCTTTGGATTGCGACAGAGGTAAGCCCAATACCCATCAATTTATATGTCACAGTTAATGGATTTAAAGAGGTTAAATGGGTCAGACTCGAGATAATATCATTTAAACTCAGAAAACTGGGGCAGTATGCACAAGCAAATGAGGTCTTGATCAACTTTAGCCAGTAAGTTGTAGTAAGGGTGAGTAGGAGGAAGACTCTGAAAATAAGATCCTCTTGAATTCAAAGTTTTAAGAAAATGAAAAACACTATAAATGCACTGTAATCAAACATCCATTACAACATAGTCACCACAATCCATGTGAATCCTTCGATCATGGAAAATCCAACATTAGAGGTAAAAAAGATGGAAAATAATTTGACTTAGATTAAACCAGAAGTATCAAATTTTGTTACATAACCAGTGAACCAGATCTTCATTAAAAATTTACCATACAGGAGGTTATCTCAACCATCTACCTTAACAAAATATCAAAATCGAGTATTTATACTCAAGAAAAATTGCCACCACCAAGAGTGTGACCCGACTATAGCAGTCAAAGCTTTGCGTTTACATGTTTTTATGTCAGGCTACACTCATGTTCTTCTGTCAGATGCAAGATCAGATCATCATGGGCTTTGTAGGAGCATCTGTTGATAGGGGGACTTTGGGCTGATAATCTGCCTCCATGACCATCTTTTCCATGCTTTCCATTTATGGGGTGAAATAAGGTTTCAACCACCTCCCCCATTTCCATTAACTACTTTCATCGGGATCGAGATGAAACCTGACACCCATGAATGTTCCAAGAGACATTCACAACTCCTTCAAGTCAACCCCGATGCCTCGAGACCACACAAATCTTCCTTTGTGAAAAATATGAACGCTTTCAGCCTTGGAGCAGCTTCTCTCCATTTCTCCATGCGACCTCAGGCCATGACCAAGGGCTCTTATGCAAAATTTTTGGATTTCTCATTTCGGGAGTCTTCAGTCCACTTGATTCCAAATATCCTGATGCTCGAATTTGCGAAATAGCCCATCCAGATCAAAGGTCAGATTTTCTTTGAATTTAATATACATGATGCTTACTCGATAACCTCATCCACCCCCCGCTCAACAGGTACTTATCCTTATTTATGTCCCTACTTCCCATATAACCAAGGTCTGTGATTATGGAACCAACTCCTGGGCTCTTCACAACTTCGCGTTTCATAACTTTGTGTTTTGTGAATCTACACAGTGCTCCATTCTAAAACCTCTGAGTCGTGAAATCGTGATTTCTTGGGTCAGGTTCCACGTGCCCCTTTGAATTAGACAACCCAGATGAATATTGGCATTTCAAGACTTTGGGTCTTTGGAATTTTGGGACTTGGGAAATCTGTGCATTCCTCACTTCAACTTTCCTGAAATGACTTTCTCCCTGATTCAGATATGGTGCCACGCATCCTGTTGGATCGGACGACTCCGACTGATTTCATATTTTGGGGGTTCAGATTCTTTACAAATAAATTCAACAATGTTCCAAACTCCCGATTCCCACACTTATTATTTGTCATTGGTCACTGATCTTTCTCATGAAAACTCCTTCGCCAAACTGAACTTGCTCGCTCGCTTGATTTGTGTCCATATTCGACTGCTCTAAGTGTTGCACTTTGAACTTATGGCTATGGTCACTGAAAAAAAATAATTGGACGATTGGCTGAAGGCTTGAGAAAGCAAAAGGATCAGTGAGAGAGGTAAAGAGGGCCGTGATAAACAAGAAATATTAGGGACAAGGATTCACAGGCAAGCCAATCAAGGGAGAATGCGTTGATCAAACAGATGAAGGATGACAAAAGAAAAACTACAAGCCAAGAGAAAAACCTAAGATTGGGTCTGCAAAAAAGAGAGAGACAGGAAAAAAATACAGACTTAGGTAGAAACCACAAACCCACAAGACTCTGACAAGTTTATGTAATAACACTTAATTTCCTAACGATGATTTTAGAGTCTTGGAAAAACTTTAGTTCTTTAACGTTTAAGTCTATGGAAATTTTTAGTCCTTGCACTAAAGCTTCATATTCGATGATGTTATTAGTAAATTCAAATTCTAGTCTACAGGACAAGAAATTTCATTTCCCCTTCGGAACAATGAGGATACACCCCACTCCTGGTCCTTCTTTCGATTTAGACCCATCAAAGTACAAGGTCCATACTTGTGAGTGAGAATCATCAGCTTCTCCATGCCTACAAACTTCTTCCCCTCCCCTTATTTTGTCTGAGGTTTTCAATAGAGGTTCTTGACAGAAGAGGGTTTCTTCTGCCGCTGTTGGTACATTTTGTTGAAAAGTCATTTTGGAGTTTTGAGTAAGAGGAACATCATATGAGATAGAAATTACCGAAATCGAAATCACAGGAGTAGTTTCCTAGCACGGGGAAATCTACTAAAGAGGTTTCGTTGAGGGCTTCTAAATCTATGACAATATGTCTGAGATACCTTTCCCTATCGATCCTAATCATGTTTACTGTTCCCTTTAATGGAAACCAAAGGTGATCCCATTTTGTGCTAAAGTATCCATTCAACTTCTCGAACCAATCTGGACTAAGTAGTAGTCCATAAGCTTCTGGTATATATACTACAATGATGTCAATTAATTGAATTTTTTTTGAGTGTGTGGCCACTATGATCATGACATCCTTGAGTTCTACAATAACTTTCACCTGGGTTTTGTCGAGTTGTATCACATGTTTATCACTTTTGAGAGGGACTGCATTTAATTTCTTCTAGATAGATAATGACATAACATTAGAGGATGCCCCTGAGTCAACTAAACAATTATGGAGGTTTCTATTAAAGACTTCAAACGTCAAAAGGAATGGTGGGACAATAGGCTTTACTTTTTTATCTATAGAGAAAGTGTTCACATTTGGTTTATTTTTTAGATCTGTGGGGGCTGAATTTTCCCCTTGGTTAGTGTTTGTTATAGGAGTCTCTACTGTCTTCAAGGATTGTAATAGAAAGTCCTTTTGCTGGGGAATTCTACACATGTCCATGACCGATGCATTTACTTTTAATATTTCTAAATATTATACTATGTTGTAGTTTAGCTTGGGTGATTCTCATGTATGGATGTTTATAGGATTTCTTTGGGAGACAAAAGGTGATTTCGGGTGATCGTATGTTTTTTTTTCCTCTTGAAGTTTGGGCAATGGTAAGGTCATTTGAGATCGAATGAACCCTACTTCATGTTTGCACAGCCAAGATCTCAACGGGTGGTTCTGGAACCTCAAATAGATCATTAGAAGACATTGGCAAGTCAGGGTCCCACAACAACGTGGTTGTTTCTTCAGTGGGTCAACTTCTTCCTGATCAACAATATTCATCGTTGAGTCGCTTGATTGTTCAAAAAGGGAAACCTCATCTAGGAACCGATTAGACATCAAATTCATGGCATGCACCCATTGTGGACAGTCTCTTTCAGAATGTTTCTCTTGGTGATAGGTATAGAATGAGTCAGATGCTACATTTCCCAGGTCGATGTTTAAGTTGGATGGGGGAGGTTCAATTGCTTTGAACTGTGGGTTTCTTTTAGAAATGGATTTATAGGGATTTTGTCCTTGGTTTCCTTCCCTTGCAGTTCTTTTCATGTCTACGATTTCATTTGAAAACTTCTTGATCATTCGTTGTAGGTCTTCTATGTCTCCACTTCCCTTTTCGGGACCTTTTTCTGTTTGTTTCCCTGGGGGTCTGGTAAAAAAGACTCATCTCCTGGGTGGAGGTTGAGCTTCATTCTTAACTAGTGAGACATGGCCCTCTTTACATCCCTTCATTTGGAATTCAATTTTTTTTTCTTCCTCGAAATTCTCAGTTAGGGTTGTTTTGGCAGCCCTTTTTACAAACATGGAAATAGAAGTAGGGAGAGCATTAGTGTATACTTCGATTTGTAGCTCCTGAGTGGGTTTATCCTCGGGTTGGAATTTGTTCAATATAGTGGTGAATAGTTGATTGAAGTATTTAACCTTTTCTTTTGAACTCATGGCAGCGATGAACAATTCGGCCATTAAAGTTTCTGTAGTGGTTTCTTCTAAAAATTTATCTAAAAAGTGTTTTTGAAACTTTGTCCAACTAGTTATGGACCCTACATGCAAGTTAAAATACCACTTGGAGGCCGAATTATCAAAGGTATAGGGGAAAATCCTACATACTACGTCTTCATGTTGGACATTCATCAATCTAATAGATAGTATGAACTTTTTGATATGGTCTTCAGGCAATCCTGAGGTTTCAAGGACAAATTTAGGGAGTAACTTTTCTGGATGTCGGGGAAGGTTATGTACTCATCCGGGGAGTTCCAGAGCATATTTTTCCAACCAAGGTTGATTATTCTGAGGTGGGTTTCCCTTTCTTTAGTATAATCATTTTTATCCTCCATGTTGTCTGACTCCGAAGTTGAGCGATCCGAGTTAAATCCTTCCTCGTCAGATTCAAAATCGTCGGGCTCAGAGTAATTACCAGATGTTGTTTCAGGGATTAGATTAAGGGGTTTCTCGATCTCGGTGAGGGTGAAATATATCAGGTCTTCTATTGTGTGAACAAAAACCTGGTCGGGGATTTTTACCACTTGTATTCTTACTTGTTTTCTATGAGGAAGTAATAGAGATAAGGGTAATGATCCAATTTTCCGGGCGTAAGCTCTTGTGATTCTTCTGAACTGGTTCAACTCCTTGTGGGGAAGAGCGTAAGGTATTTCAAATAATAAATTTTCTTCCTCTTTCTGGGGTGAGTTACGTGTTTCAGGAGTACTCAGTGTATTTAGGTTGTCTTGAGAATGACTAGCCATGCATGTGGGATGTTTTGAATCTATAGGTTGTGTGAAATATTCTATTAGAGATATTGTTAGCCATTCATTCATTCATGCCCTCCTTATAGAACCAATTATATTGAGGGGTAATAAATCCCTTTAAATCAACAAGAAGAACGAAACCCGCCACCGAGGCCCAATTATACTCAACAACGTTTGATAGTGGAATGGTTCTCCAAATATTTTGATCTGACCAAATAAACAATGGGCTTTACGTAGTGAATGATAGGATATATTCTTGTGAAATATCCTCCTTCATTTTGAATGTTCTCTTTTTTTATTTGATCCATGTGGATATCAGTGGCCACCCACCTTTTCCAACTGGCTCAAAACAGTTTTCTGGCAATTTTGGTAATTTACTATTTTGAGCAGTTTTCACTTCCGGAGCCGTTTTGAGGCCCTAAACGATGTTTTTTTGGGAAAACATGTTTGAAATATGAATATTCCTTCCATATTTTGCTTAAAATTAATCTCCTTGACTATACCTTTCCAACGAGCTATCATGCGCCTAAAATGGATATCGTATGCAAAAGCTACGACCCTGGGAAGTTGATGTACTAACTTACCCAAACGGGGCCCACATGACTTTTGGTGCTTCATCTCCTAGGGTTAGGTTTTTGGATGTCTAGGTTTTTTGACATTCCTTCTTATTGTAAAAATGCCTTTAGAGCCTCATTGTAATCATATTCTTGCGAATGCGAGTAGTCGTCACATCTCTTCTCAGAGATAAGCTGCCACCATTCTAGCGAGTCTTTCACTCCGTATTTTTACAGCCTTTGTACATTTCTTTCATTAATAGAAATAATGTATTACTGTATATCTGTGTTTATGGTTTCATCTCTGATAAATTTCTATTATATTATTTAAATTTTGCGATATCTCTGTAAATTTATTTATTATATCTCCGCTCTCAATTTGTGCCGAAAATAAATCTGGATCAGTGGTATCAAAGTAGGTTTCTCTTGATCATTTGTTTTTCAGTGCATGACCCCAACGAGGTATGAGTATAGAAATTTGGGTCTTGAGGTTTTCTCTCTTGAGTAAAATCACTCACTCACACCCAAGAAACCCTCAATGGTAGAAGAAAAGAAAAACGACGGAGCAAACAATCCTATCAGTTTGTTTCTTTAGCAAGCTTTCACGTGACAGAGGGATGAAATGATGAAGAATTTTTCCCACATCCTTCAACGTTTGCCAATAGAAACATGAAAATATTCATCAAGCGACCACTTTGGAAGCACCTCACATTTCAAGGTACAAGTTAATTTTGATATTCATGTATTTCAATAACATATAGATGCAAAATCCCTAGACAAATGGTTAAATCTGTTAGAAGGGTATTTCTTTGTTCACAATTTTTCCAACAGAGAAAAGATCACCTTCTCACTCCTTAAATCTCTCCCTCATGTCAAACATTGGTGGGAAACTTACTACGAGAAAAGTTCCATAGAGAATTCTGGAATATATGGGGTTGAGCTCACTTGCAATTTTTTTGTGGACGCGGTAAAGGAATAGTATTACCTTGTTGGCAACTCTGAGGACCAATACATGAGATGGACCACACTATGGCAAGAGAGGGGCCAAGCAGTTTCTAAGTTCACCAATACCTTCCATACCTTGTGCACCAAGCTCAATATCAAATACTTAGAATGACATTTGGATATGAAATACCATGGGTCTCTACATAGATACATTCAAATTGAAATGGAATTTCTGGACATCTCATCACTCAGTGTTTCTTATCGATATGCTGTTAAAATCGAGAAGAAATTTAAGCACTAGAACAAATGGGAGTTTGGGTATACAAATCCACAACAACCAAATAATGACAAAGACATCCCTAACAAACAGTCTCCCGAAAACCATTCAGCCACAGGAAAAGAAGGGTCACGGGAAGACAAAGAAGGACACCGAAAAATGGTACGATTTCCAAAAAATCCCATGACACAACACCGATGAATGTCTTTCAAAATAGTCACTTGTGGTCGATATCAAAGACAAGGAGCCGAACCCTGATTCAAAATTTGATTCTGAAAATACTGGTAAAGGACAGATCATTGATGCAGACCCCACTGCTATTGTTGTGACCACAACAATTCAACCAGAAGAACCAAAAGATCCTGAAGAGGGGGAGTGCCTTTTTCATTCACAGATGTGGGTGAAGGGGAACCCGCTGCATTTTATTGTTGATAGAGTGTTATCACTGAAATTTCGTCCGCACAGGGCGACAAGAACTCCGCATCATCAGCACAGAAAAACAGTCATTCATGGCACAAGGATTAACTCCACAGCACAGCAAAAGGGTCAAAACTATGCAAAAATGACCAAAAAATTAAAAAGCGCGATGCACCCACTGGGCGCACGCGCGCGCGCGCAACATCTTCGTATTTTGGGCGCATATGCACGGCTGTGGGGTGCAAAACCCGCGCGCCTGCCAAACAACGCATTTATGAAGCTGGTCGGCCTCCCAACCACTAATGGATCGGCTCCCAAGTCGATTTGACATCAAATCCGAGCTCAATCTGCGTGGGGAGGCTGGTCAAAGAC
>ML781264.1:178948-200064 GCA_009831015.1 Picea engelmannii
TATCTTTGGATTTCATCTATCAGACCAGCTAATACATTGGTGATATTGGTCCATTGTTATTTGTTTTTATTTTTATTTCCATGCTCATGTTTTTATTTAGTTTTTGTTTAATTCTTGTTAATAGCTTAGTTGTTTTCTTTCTATTACAGCTGTCATGACTAGCAGAGCCCAACTAGGCATGTAAGTACTCACTTTTTGCTCACACATCGACGAAAAGAGTGCAAACATAGAGGAATCCAGAAGAACCTCATCTCAGCAGAGGTCGTCAAACAATTGGGATTGTTGACAACACCATAGCCGCAACCATACAACATCAGGTGGCTTTGCCAAGGATGAGATCTTTGTTTCATCCAATAGTGTCGATTGTCATACGACATCCAACCCTTCAAGGATGAGGTATTATGTGATGTTGCCCCACTGGATGTCTATGATGTTCTCTTGGGCCAACCATATATGTGGAGATGCCATTTTGTTTATGAGTATTGACCCCATAGTGTCATTGTTACTTTGGGGGGTCATATCTATAGAATACCAGAGGTAGTTCCAACTATTGTTCCACCTAAAAATTGTCGCAAGGTAATATATCATACTGCAAAATTTAGCTTCTTCAAAATATTTTTAAAAGGGGAACAAAAGGACACTACAACCACTACAACCTCACCCCAGACACCTTCTATCCAACAAAATCAGGTCGACAAGGTTGCATCAAAGTGAAAAGATTCCTTATGCACATTGTTCTCTCATGTAGCTCGACTTGTTGAAAAACCTCAACCTCAACAGATTCGTCACAGACTTCAACAAATTGAGCAGCGCAACGTCTCCAGCAAGGCAAGCAACTCACCAAGATTCAGATTCAGAAAACGCTTTTTCCTCTCCCCCGGGCACTCAACGCAATGGATACCATTTCTTCCTAAGGAGGGAGGATTGATCCAGGTGGATATCGGTGGCCACCCACCTTTTCCAACTGGCTCAAAACAATTTTCTGGCAATTTTGGTAATTTACTATTTTTAGCAGTTTTCACTTCCGGAGCTGTTTTGAGGCCCTAAACGATGTTTTTTGGGAAGAAATGTTTTCAATATGGAATTTCCTTCCATATTGTGCCTAAAATGAATCTCCTCGATGATACCTTTCCAATGGGCTATCAAGCGCCTAAAACAAATATCGTATGCAAAAGTTACGACCCCGAGAAGTTGATGTACTAACTTACCCAAACGGGGCCCACATGACTTTTGGTGCTTCATCTCCTAGGGTTAGGTTTTTGGATGTCTAGGTTTTTTGACATTCCTGCTTATTGTAAAAAGGCCTTCAGATCCTCATTGTAATCACCTTCTTGCGAATGCGAGTAGTTGTCACATCTCTTCTCAGAGATAAGTTGTCACCATTCTAACGAGTCTTTCACTCTGTATTTTTACAGTCTCTGTACATTTCTCTCATTAATATAAATCATGTATTATTGTATATTTGTGTTTATGGTTGCATATCTGATACATTTTTGTTATATTATTGAATATCTTCAATATCTCGTACATTACTTTATTATATGTCCACTTTCATTTCGTGCCGAAAATAAATCCGGATCAATATTTTATTTTATTAGATGGGTCTGATAAAAAGATGTGTGTTGGTATAAACTTGCTGGTAAAAGGGGGGAATCTTAACTACTGAAGAAGTTTGAGCTTGGGATAACCCTTGTGATCAAGCATGTAGAAAAATATTTTCACAGCTGTGACAAGCCTAGTACTAATTCATCAACTTGTTGGTTTTTCAATTATTGACTGAGATACAATTATCAAAAGAAAACATACATCCAATAAAATGATGGGAAGAAAAATAGTTTCCTTAGCTCTCGCATTAATCACACATTAACGCAACGATTTGTTTTCATCATTAGAGCCAAGAACTACAAAAAATATTGAAACAACTAACTTATCAATAGATTCAGAAACTCTTACTCATTACAACATCCATTCATGAAATAAAGTCGGAAGTAATTCCTCCTAAAATCCAATCAAACACGCATTTGATGAAAAAACATAAGTTTGTCTCCAGTCCTAAACATGACTTCTCAATTAAGGTAGTTCAAAAATAGTTCTTTACAATTCCAAAATGAGGGTCTTTGCTAAAACCATCGACCTTTTCTAAAAGGTCGATCCTCTTAATTATAATGAATCATTAACTAAAAATAACTATCAAAAGTGCAAGCTAAGTAAAACAAAACATCTCCACATGGCACTTCCATCTCTCTGTCTTCTAAGAGTCATCAAATAGTTTCACTGAAGTGGATGACCCTTCTCATGCTCTGACCATTTGATGAAGAGTTCCTCACATGTGTTGGCATATGGTAATCTGTGTTGGTCCATCGGGGAAAAAATGATTTATTTTACCTATATTGCATGTGCCCGATACTTAACTATTTTGACACTTAACTACTACAATATTGTTCGAGCCTTGATTGGGTTCTCCATGAGCTGTTGTACTTGACCTGGCGCCATGTTCTCCACCTTTTCTATCTCTGTAGTCCAAGCCATGACTTGTTCTACATGTTGTTTGACTATGTCATGCAAGTCGACAAAGTCCTCGGGTGAGCCGAATTATGGGAGGCCAATTTATTTCATTTCTCGATTAATCTCAACCCAACTCTTTTCGCAATCAACAAATTTTTATTGAATCTCCCATTGAGGTTCCTGGGCCATTTTCACCCAGTATCCGACCGCTTTCCTTATCTGATCTATGTTGTTTTCCCTCAACACTCGATTGTCGTGCTCTTCGATGTCTCGACCCTTTTGAACCATGTTGATTTAATAAATTATTTCCACTACTTGGTGGGCCTACTCGTACCATACTTCCACGTCTTTGTAGGTTGCTAGCACCATAAGGGTGTCTTCTTGGAAGTTAGATATCCCAGCAGTGAAAAGGCATCGTTCATTCGTGAATTTTTCATAGGCGTCTTGGAATTCACTTCTCAACAATATTGTGGCTTGTGTGGAGTCCTAATAGTATTTCTTCAAATGGCACAGATGCTCCAACTCCTTTAGCATAGCGGCCAACTCCTCTTCATATTTTCTTACTCTATCGAGGGTGGTATCTGTGATAGCCATCCCATACATCTTGGAATGATCCATGCCAATCAATTTTTCCTCTGTGGTGATGAGGATCGAACTATACAACATAATCCTCCTCTTCTTACTGGTTCTCTTCATGATGGATTTCCTCTTTTGGTCGTAGGAGATTTATTTTATATTGGAGGCCTCATCAACAGGTTTGGGGATTTGTTGTTCTCCCTAAGTTAGATTATTTCCCAGGCTCCCAAATGTGTATATCTCCTCTAGGTTGGGCTCCTGATCCTATTCTATATGTCAGGATGGCTCAGCTTCTGGTTGTTGCTCATCGATCGGTAAGGTATTGGCCAAAACTGAGGAATCAGGGGTAGGTTTCGTACTTACTTGGTAATAGGTTGTTGAAATGTCAATTTCTTGTTATGGAATTTATTCTTCCTCTCCGCTCGATCCTAGGTCATCCCTTGAATTGTCCATTGGGTTTCCTGGTATGTCGAGTGGCTCAGTATCTAAGGCACTTTTGACCTCATGCTTTCTTTGCAGATGACTCTAAACTAGAGCATCGAGACCCAAGGTAGATGCTTTCTTAGGGTATTTCTCCTCTCTAATTGGCACTGGTGTCACTAGGGACACTTCCAAACTCTCCTCATCATCATAGATGGTTATTAAGTCGAACAATGGATTTAGTACACTTGTTGTTCTTGATGTCCTCTCTATCTGAGGACGAGTCAAAATTTCCCCTGGTGATATGATCTGTGGTGGTCTAACTTCAAGGTTTTCAGACCCAGTGATTTCTTCAAGTTGCATTGGCTCTAGGCCACTTGTCTCCTCTCGACTTTTGATTGGGTCATCATCAAGAATCCTCATCATTTCTATCATATCGGGGTCATTTTTCAATTGATCAATGATTCTCTGTTCCCCTTCTTTGTGCCACTATTGCCTCTGCCGCTCTGATTTCTTCCCTAGCTCTGAGGGCCTCTTGAGCCGACTGTTGTATTGTTTCCACCTATTCATCCATGCTCATGGCCTTGAAACTGGTCATGTTTGGGTTGGCCATTCTCTGTACCACCTCGTCCTAGTCCCGGGCACACTCTGTGAAACTTTCATCCTTGAACTTATCATGAGCGTATGGACAACAGGATGATACCTGTGAAGCATGTTGGAGGACCAGGCCTTTAGGGTTGTGCTTGTGGAATCGTCCTGTCGGGATCCTGAATTCAATTTGGCTCAACCCTTTTTATTTGGCTTGAGCAATATCCTTTACCAAATAAAACCCCACATGGAAATCGTAGGGTATGAAAGCCCGCTTTGTGTCCTTGACTAATGTGGTGTTATAGCCATGCAGAATAGTCTGATAGAAAATTTCTCCCACAATGAGACAATCTGGGACATGAGCGGGTAGGATATGTGGTGCTCTGGTTGCCCCAAACACCCTGATATAGGTTGAGCATTCGTCTAAATACCATTTAACAAAGAGTTCCTCACATGTGTTGGCATTAGGGATGATTTTAAGGATGAAAATTTATTTTAAAATGTAGAAACCTTGGCGAATCTTACTAATCCTTCATATGTCAACTATAAATGATTGGCGATATTTTTATAAAAATATTCAAATTTATAAGGATTTTATATAGTTTTTATAAAATTTTGGCGATTTTTAAGGTAAAATAATTTTATCCTATAGAATTTGGGCAAATCATTTTTAAAATAGCGAATCTTGTTTTTGGAAAAACCATGGAAAATTAGCCCATGAGCGAAATTTAGCCCCTAAAATCATCCTTGGTTGGCATACGAAAATCTATGTTGGTCCATCGGGGAAAAAATGATTTATTTTACCTCTATTGCATGTGTCTGATACTTAACTATTTTGACACTTAACTACCACAATATTGTTCGAGCCTTGATCAGGTGCTCCATGAGTTGTTGTACTTAATCTGGCGCCATGTTCTCCACCTTTTCTATCTCTATAGTCGAAGCCACAACTTGTTCTACATGTTGTTTGACTATGTCATGCAAGTCAACAAAGTCCTTGGGTGAGATGATTTATGGGAGGCCAATTTATTTCATCTCCTGATTAATCTCAACCTAACTCTTTTCGCAATCAACACATTTTTATTGAATCTCTCGTTGAGGTTCTTGGGCCATTTTCACCCAGTATTTGGCCTCTTTCCTTATCTGATCTATGTTGTTGTCCCTCAACACCCAATTGTCATGCTCTTCAACATCTCGACCCTTTTGAACCACATTGATTTAATAAATTTTTTCCACTACTTGGTGGGCCTACTCGTACCATATTTCCACATCTTTGCAGGTCGCTAGCACCATAAGGGTGTCTTCTTGGAAGTCAGATATCCCTGCAGTGAAAAGGCATCGTTCATTCATGAATTTTTCATAGGCGTCTTGGAACTCACTTCTCAACAACATTGTGGCTTGTGTGGATTCCTAGTAGTATTTCTTCAAATGGCACAGGTGCTCCAACTCCTTTAGCATAGTGACCAACTCCTCTTCATCTTTTCTTTCTCTATCCAGGGTGGTATCTGTGATGGCCATCCCAGACATCTTGGCATGATCCATGCCAATCAATTTTTCCTCTATGGTGATGAGGATCGAACTATCCAACATAATCCTCCTCTTCTTACTAGTTCTCTTCATGATGGATTTCCTCTTTTGGTCATAGGAGATTTATTTTATATTGGCGACCTCATCAACAAATTTGGGGATTTGTTGCTCTCCCTAAGTCAGAGTATTTACTAGGCTCCTGAATGTGTATATCTACTCTAGGTTGGGCTCCTAAACCTATTCTATATTTCTGGATGGCTCAACTTCTGGTTGTTTCTCATCGGTCGGTAAGGTATTGGCCAAAACTGAGGAATTAGGGGTAGGTTCGGTACTTACTTGGTAATAGGATGTTGAAATATCAATTTCCTATTATGGAATTTATTCTTCCTCTCCGCTCGATCCTAGCTCATCCTTTTAATTGTCCATTGGGTTTCTTGGTATGTCGAGTGGCTCAGTATCTAAGGCACTTTTGACCTCATGCTCGCTCTGTAGACAACTCTGAACTAAATCATTGAGACCTATGGTAGATGCTTTCTCAGGGTATTTCTCCTCTCTAATTAGCACTGATGTCACTAGGGACACTTCCAAACTCTCCTCATCATCATAGATGGTTATTAAGTCAAACAATGGATTTGGTACACTTGTTGTTCCTGATGTCCTCTCTATCTCAGGATGAGTCGAAATTTCCCCTGATGATATGATCTGTGGTGGTGTAACTTCAAGGTTTTCAGACCCAGTGATTTCTTCAAGTTGCATCGGCTCTAGGCCACTTGTCTCCTCTCGACTTTTGATTAGGTCATCATCAAGAATCCTCATCATTTTTATCATATCAAGGTCATTTTTCAATTGATCAATGATTCTCTGTTCCCCTTCTTTGTGCCTCTATTGCCTCTACCGCTCTAATTTCTTCCCTAGCTCTGAGGGCCTCTTGAGCCGACTGCTCTATTTTTTCCACCTATTCATCCATGCTCATGGCCTTGAACCTGGTCATATTTGGGTTGGCCATTCTCTGTACCACCTTGTCCCAGTCCTGGGCACACTCTGTGAAAATTTCATCCTTGAACTTATCATGAGTGTATGGACAACTGGATGATACCTGTGAAGCATGTTGGAGGACCAAGCCTTTAGGGTCGTGCTTGTGGAATCAGCCTGTCGGGATCCTGAATTCAATTTGGCTCAAACCTTTTTATTTGGCTTGAGCAATAACCTTTACCAAATAAAACCCCACATGGAAACCGTAGGGTATGAAATCCCGCTTCGTGTCCTTGACTAATGTGGTGTTATATCCCTGCAGAATAATCTGATAGAAAATTTCTCCCACAATGAGCCGGTCTAGGACATGAGAGGGTAGGATATGTGGTGCTCTGGTTGCCCCAAACACCCTAATATAGGTTGAGCATTCATCTAAATACCAATTTCCTACCTTTTCCACCATTTTCATAGTTTTTGTGGATAATTTTGGGCATTCCTTCTTAAAAATAATAAAATGAATACGGGTGATGAATTCATTGCAGATGAGTGCGTAAGATTGTTTTTACATGTTCTCTGATAATATGTTTAAATAAACGTGGACCGGGAGCTCCACAACATGCTGGCTTAAATTCATGCCAGCAAAGACATTCCTTGTGCATATGACATCAAGTAGGTACGAGTCCATGTAGAAAGTGGGTGCTTCCCCTTCTTTTGGTGTCTGAGTATGTTGTACAAAAATGGTCAATTGTTTATAAATTATTGCTCCCCAGTTGAAGCTTCTTCCGAAAATCATCACTGTGTAAGCCAAGGGCATCCATACTTTCGAAACCTTGGAGCATTCCTTCTCTCCATATAGTCGGTAGATGAGAGCCATCAAATATATGTATGACTCCCTCAGGTTAATCGTCCCATACCAACCATTGCTCAGATTGGTAAACTTCTTGTCCTCCTTCCACGATGAGTCCATCAATTGGCTGGTGTCATAGAATTCATATAACTTCACCATGAAGTTTGTGTTTAGTCATTCCTCTAGGCCCCTGAGCTTGTAGTATTTTTGGACTTTTGTTTGGAGGAAAAATATGACACACCCGCCATTATCATTGTTGATCAAGAACTTATGCTCATCCGTATGGTCGATTAACCATTTTAGAACCTCTATTAAAGGGAAAACCCAGGTTCTAATGGCCACCATGTGTAAATATGAACGTTGAATGTTTGGGAACAACTGGTCATCGAGCGCCCTTACGTCTGGGTCCCTGTGTGGGATACACTGTGGGTATTCTTTCTGGATAATTTTGTTGAAGAGGCCCCCCCACTGTGGGAGAATTAATTTGGATTCAGTGCTTGATTTTGTATCGTCGAAGGTCGGAGGCTGGACAAAAGATTTCTTTGTTGATGTTTTAATTATAGGCTCCACCACGAGAGTGTACTCCAAATGCCTTGTTGTTGGCACCGGGCTGAAGTGGAAAGAATGATGATCATGGGAAATAAAGCGTGTAGAAACGGAAGTAATAGCTGGAAGGCAACACAACAATGTGCATGCAAGAAAGCATGCACAAGGAAAGCGACAACTGGAGGAAGAACATAACGTGCACATGGGAGGAAGACCTACCATTGGTAGGGTTAGGGTTTTGGTAATACATTGTAAATGGATGAAGAGACTGATATATATAAATAGAGATACGCAGGTATCATATAGAGATTGGTTCGCTTTTGTATTAGTTCTACTTTTGTAATATCCTATCATAGTTATGTACGAGTGGATGTGTTATGTAATACTACTATGAACTATTTTTTTAAGTTGTTGAGCTAAGAACATAGGAGATAAGGAAGATCTAAGGATTAGATCGTAAGCTGTGGAGCCTGGTGTGATCTAGTTCACCTCATATAGATCTTACCCATATGAGGGGATTGTAAGCGCATGACGCTAGAGATGCAAAACTACCATAATAGAATAGCCAAGAGACAAATCTTTCTGGACGTAGCTCAGGAGGGTGTGAACCATGGTAATATCTGTGTAATGTGATGAATGCATGTATATATTTATTTCTTTCAGCAATTAATTGTTATTCTTAATGCATGGGTTAATACATTGCAATGGAATACGATTGTGTTGTTCGGGAAATAAATTGTGAAAGATAGATGCACACCCGTGAGTAATAGTATATTGCGATCACAATTCATAGTATGCAGCTCTGATTAATAAACCCCTATCTCATACTCAATCGTAGGCTGTAAACACCTGAGTCTTACAAGCACCCATTTAAAGCTATCTTGGGTGAGACTGTGCAGTTCACTTTATGTACTATGTTTCCTTCTAGTTTACCAGGAGGACCGATAGTTTTATAGGCTTTGCTGGAAACCTGAAAGACATGAACCCTGGGTCAATAAATTAGACGGTAGAGGAGAGTAGTAAACCAAAAAATATTTTTGTTGTTGTGTTAATATGAACAAGAGAGGACTGAGTAGATGAGATAGATTGAATGAGAAAAGAATGAGCGAAACAATAAGAGAAAAAAGCCATTAGAAGGGAATTTTGAGACCTTGGAACCCCACGAAAGAAGAAATCGAAGGTTGGTTGAGAACCAACGAGCTAGAGTTTGCACAACAAGACAATAGAAACCCTAGAATCACACCTCGCAAATATCCATACAAATACGTGTTTACTGATTTACACGAAGTATTTCTCTGTGATTTTCTGCATCTACTACAAGAGTGGATACTAAGGTTGAAGGATAACCACGTGACAAACCAGATTCAATAGCTAGATTGGACCCCAATATAGATTGAGCAGTTACAACAGGTGAAAAACAAATTCACCCGTGCAGTAGACTTTTGGCTTGACAATATTGTGGCAGGTTTCATCACCGAATTTACAGTTGACATAGAGAATTCATACAACGCAATAGAGCAAGAATTTCTACGTGTACCTCTAGGAAGGTACATTCAATCCTTGTATACTTCTATTAAGATATCTCTATATAACAAAGGTGTAATGACAATGGAATCAGACAACTAAACTTCCCTCCATGCAAGGGGGGGAGGGGGTAAACACTGACAGAGAGAGGATAAATGGAAAGAGGTAAGGATAAAGGAAAGAAGGAGGAGGAACCCTTGGACCCAATCATGATGGATGATGACCAAATCAAGTGGATATTGGCATCATCAGGAACGAGACGTAGCGGAGTACCCTGCCAATATAAGGTGAATACCAAGAAGAGAGTCGTAGCCATGAGGGAAGGCTTAACAAGCGATGAGGACGAGGTAGAGGATCTTCGGGCTATGGAGCAGATTAAGGAAATCCTATGTGCAACATATGAGAGGAAGATGAGAGGCCCAAGAAAGGGAGGACAAGGTAGCCATCCTATCCATATTAATGTCAGTGTGGAACCCATAAACCCATGTGCGAATAATACACCAAAGAGAACACCACCATTTAGACAACCAAAGTTTGGAGGAAGTCCGACAGCAAGAAGTACATCTACACTAGGAGAAACAACTGGAGGAGCTAGTTCAGGCAGCACTAGTCAAGTATCTACACTGCGCAGAGGAGGAATTAGTTTAGGATTCAGAATGGTAGGACACGATCCCACTATTAGATTACCAAAATTTCAAGGAGAAGCAACAGAAGACACTGAGAATCATTTGTTCATTTGTGCAAAGATATGGGAAGCAAAGAAGATCATTGATGGAGATACCAAACTTGCACAGCTAGTGATTACACTAAGAGACCGCGCACTAGACGGGTACATGAGTCTAGACATAAAAAGTGCCCCTTGGATGACAAAGACATTGGGAGACATTAAGAAGCTAATGATTAATGAGTTCCAAAAGCCAAACTTAGAGGATCATTACATGAATGAGACAATCGAGATAAGACAAAAACTAGAAGATTTTGTATGGGAGATTGACCAGAGATTCAAGCGCCTAAAGAGAAAACTAAAATACCTTATGACCAAGATGCAACATTGGCACTTGTTTTTCAACTCACTACTCCCACACTTAAAATATCCCCTACAACAACAAAAGTTTCAGACGCAGGTAGAGGCTCTGCAGGAAGCCTTGCAACTGGAAGAGAACCAGTACCAGCAGACGGACCCATCTATCGAAGAACTAAAGGAGAATTTGAAGAATTTAACATTGCAGCTAAACTAGAATAAGAACAAGGACAAATGAGAAGTCGTTTGGTGTACAACATGCAGGAAAGAAAGACACCACAAGAAAAAATTCCCAACATTCACGTAGTATATGGAAATAGGTATGCCAAATTTGCTACCACATGTAGGATTATGGTGCGAAATATGCAATAAACCAGATCACGGCCCTTATCACTGCACAATGATGCAAAAATACCAGACAGTTCCAAAAAATTCATATTGCACCTTTTGTAAGTTAGTGGGCCACAACGACAAATATTGCAGAACTATGGAGATGATGTGGGAAAGGAAATCAGATGCATACAGGGTACAGGCCGAAATGATGATTGGGCAAGCAACACCACAGTTCAATCAAGCCCCATCTCCATACAACAATGCACAACAAAAGTACAATACTGCGCAACAACCATACAATAACGTGCATCCATATTATAACCTGACACAACCCCAGTACAATACCCCACAGTACAATTAGGCACCACAGTATAACGTGATGAGAGGTGATCGACCAAGCTACCAAGGAGGAGGATGAGCCAGAGGAGGTTTCAGACATGGTAGAGGACCAGTCACATGTCACAATTGTCAGCAACTGGGACATTATGCATGGGAATGTCCACTTCCACCAACAACTTGTATGTATTGTCGTGCATCGAACCATGATACAGAGGAATGTCCAACACTACTAGTAAAGATTCAGAAAAAGAGGAACCGGAACAATCAGAATGTTCAGTGGATTTCAGCCAGAGCAAGGGATGACAGACGAAACATCAAGATAGTCACTTGTGGAGGAATGAAAATAGGAAATGATGCAGTTCGACAGGAACCAACACATAACCAATGGGTAAAGAAGAACACTAAACCAAGAAAGTAGTTCAATGTGCCAAAATAAAATGAGACCTTTAAGGAATCTAGACAATAATTCTAGAAGGAGGACACAACGTCGACTTCAACTACGCAACCATTCAAGGAAGCCCCAGAATATGAGATGCTGCCATCATTGGATCATACCAATGGAATGAAGCCCAAGGGACAAGTAAGTACAATCAAAGGATTTATGAAATCATACATGAAGGTATCAAGTGATCCTTCATATGTGAAAATATTGCACAACATACTAGAGAAATGTAGCAGCGAGATGAAAGAAAAACTAGAACCAAAAATTGCCAACCACCTACACACAAGAAGAAGAACAAGTAGGGAATTTAGACTAAATGCTAACATTGGGTATTTCTATATGGGAGACATTATACTAGACCTAGGATCTGAAGTGAATGTGCTACCAAAGAAGACATGGAAATGTATGGGAGAGCCAACACTGGGATACTCAATTTCCAATTGAAACTAGCAAACCAGCATAGAGTCCTACCAATAGGTAGACTAAAAGGAGTGATAGTAGATCTTGATGGAGTGTGCACTAAAGAAGAATTTGAAGTCATTGAAATAGTGGACGACACAACACCTTACCCGAAACTGCTTGGTCTGGATTTGGATTTTGACAACCAGACCATAATCAATTTAGAAACTAGGAAAATGACATTTGAATTCAGAGAATATAGGGTCATAGCACCACTAGATCCATCGGAAGGGGAAAGGTTCATAGAACCCACTTGCTTGGACTTAGAGGATATCGGGCGGTTGTAAAGAACAACTACACACGATGAGGATTATGTTAGCCCAACTATAGACATGATACTCAGTTGGCGAAGCATTACTTCATGCATAACAGACTCAGACACCAGGTTAGAAAACTGGTAGCAAAGACTACACGAAGTATCCACAAGAAGATGTGCAAGAATATATTGCATAGTAAGATGGGTAGGCACAAAAATTAGAGAACCACCCAGTTTCCACGGACTAAATGATTTGGAAACATTCTTGACACAATATGTAGATGAAGTATTAGAAAACCAGGGACTGTTAGCACTTAACTTAGCACTTAAGGCCACACCCATAAGATGGTGGGGCACACATAAAGAGAGCATCACAGACTGGTTTCAATGTAAGTGATTACTGTGCATAAGGTTCGGCGCAGAACACGAATAAAACAAACAACATAAATACGACGGACAAGAGGCACCGACGGAACACTTGGCAAAGTGAAAAATGCTATGGAAAATGACACCACCATAGGAATGGCCTCATCACTTCATACATACTTTAGAGGGCATACTAGAAAACTAGTATACAGACCATGAATTGCACAAAGGAACTACAACATGGAGGACATTGCAACATAACTTCACAATCACTTTCTCATTTAAGGACGAGAACCCCAATATAGACGAAGCCCTCAAATGAATCAGAGGATTAATATTCATCAAAGAACTGGAAATAGAATTTATCACAGAAGAGAAATAGTAGAATAAACAAACAATCAAGGAACTACTGTCATCTTACCATGTATAGGAGGAACCACCAGATGAAGATGACCCACACAACATTTATATCGAAGAAGTAGAAGGAGAAACAGATGTGGAAGGACCACCCATAGAATCAGAAGTCATTTCTGCACCAATCAAGGTAAATAAATTTAACATCGGGACAATTGAGCAGCCCAAAATGCACAGCATTGGAGACTACTGGGATGAGGAAATAGTAGAAAGCATCACATAATTGTTGTGCAAATATAATGACCTTTTTCCCACAACATTTACAGAGATGAAGGGTATATTCGGAGAACTAGGAGAGATGAAGATACCACTCAGACCTGAAGTGAGACCTATTAGACAACGACCCTACAAACTGAACAACATATATAAACAAAAATTAAAGATGAGATCGATGATATGCTCGAAGCCAGCATCATCAAACTAGTGGAGGAATCAAAATGGATAAGCCCAATGGTAGTATAGGACAAGAAACAAGGAAGAGGGATCAGGATATGTGTCGACTTGAGGAAGTTGAATGATGCATGCCTACACGACCCATTCCCTACACCATTCACGGATGAAGTGTTAGAGAATGTGGGGGGACATGAAGCTTACTCATTCACTGATGGATTCTCAGGCTACCATCAGATTAAGATAGCACAGGAAGAAAGACACAAGACCACGTTTGTGATGGAATGGGGATCTGATTAGGACAAAGTCATGTCATTTGGACTGAATAATGCACCCGCAATACTCTCCAGAGTGGTCATCGCAACATTTAAGGAATTCATCCATCAGTTCCATGAAGTATACCTAAATGAATGGATGGATTATAGTCTGTTGAAAAACCATATGGAAGTGTTACAACTGATGTTAGAGAGATGTAGACAATGCAAGATATCACTGAACATCAAGAAATGCATATTTGGAACACCGTTTGGGATACTATTGGGCCATATAGGATGCAAACAAGGATTTCTAGTGGATCCAACAAAGATCACAGTCATAGTTAACTTACCAGCACCAAAAATAGTCCACTAGGTAAGAGCAACATTAGGGCATACAGGATACTATAGGAAATTCATCAAAGGGTATGTGCAGATCACAACATCAATGGAGAAACTGTTAAGGAAGGATACAAAGTATCAATGGAATGATGAGTGTCAACACAGTCTAGATACCCTGAAGGAAAATATGGTTACCGCACCGATATTAGTATTTCTAGACTGGGAAAAGACATTCCATGTGCATGTAGATGCATCCACGATAGCACTAGGAGATATCTTAGCACAACCAGGAGAAGGAGACTTGGATCATCCGATAGAATTTGCAAGAAGAATGTTATCAAAATCGAAACATAATTATAACATGACAAAAAGAGAAGGCCTAACCATGGTCTATGCACTGCAGAAATTCAGACATTACCTATTGGGAAAACACTTTAATATGTTTACAGATCACTCAACCTTGAAATACCTAGTCAACAAGACAATGTTGGGGGGAGAATTTGTCGATGGTTACTTCTATTTAAAGAATTTGATTTTGAAGTAATAGTTAAACCAGGAAAACTGAATGCAGGCCCTAACCACCTATCTAGGGTCAAAAATGGAGAAGAACCTACGAATTTAGAACACAACTTTCTGGATGCACAGATATTCTCAATACAGATTGATGATGACTACTTCGCATAGATCATCCAGTACTTGAGGACAGGTACTATGTTGAAAGAATATACCACCACGCATCAGAAGAACCTGGTATTCTACGCAACCGACTATATACTGATTGCAGGGCACCTATATAAGATGGGCGCACACAACATCTTGCGAAGGTACGTATTAGAGAACGAACGACCAATAATTTTATCAGAAGTCCATGAGGGAATCATAGGAGGGTATTATGTAGGAAACGATACCGCACAGAAGGTACTACGAGTAGGACTATGGTGGCCAATGATTCATAGGGACGCGAAAGAGTACTGTCAGAGATGCAATGTCTTTCAAAGGGTAGGCAAACCCAACAGAAGGGATGAGATGCCACTAAGACCACAAGTAATGTTACATGCATTTGACAAATGGGAAATCGACTTTGTGGGACCAATTAACCCGCCAACCAAAAGAACAGGGGCAAGATACATTATCACCATGATGAAATATCTAACAAGATTGGCGGAAGCTACACTAGTAAAAGATTGCAGAGCAGAGATAGTTTCACACTACTTGTTTGAAAAATTCATCACTAGATTTGGGTGCCCAAGAGTTTTGATGAGCGACCAAGGCACACACTTCATAAACATCACGTTTAACGCGATAACTGAAGAGTTTTAAGTTCATCACCAGAAGAGAACACCGTATCACCCACAGGTAAATGGCACAGTAGAAGCCTTCAACAAAGTTATGGAGAATGCACTGACAAAGATCTATAACATCAACAGAGATGACTGGGACCTCAAAGTACCAACAATATTATGGGCGTATAAGACCACATGCAAAAATTTGACAGGGCACACACCATTCAAACTAGTCCATGGCCAAGAAGCAGTAGTGCGATTATAATTTTTAGTACCCAACTTATGTGTAGCATCTATCACACAAATGACAGAACGAGGTGGAGTATAGGAAAGACTGAATCAATTATTGTCAATGGAAGAAGACCGAATCTTCAGAGGATTCCATCAAAAAGTGCAAAAAGTAAGAAATAAAACCTGGTACGATCGACATATCAAGAAGAAAACATTTTAGGAAGAATATCTAGTATTGATCTATGAAAACAAGTCATTTCAGCATTCGCGGAAGCTTAGAATGCATTGTCTAGGACCATACGAGGTAAAATCTATCACAAATGGTGTAGTTGTACAGTTATGAGATTTAGCAGGCACAAACCTTAGAGGAATGATTAATGGGATTCGACTGAAGCTATACAAGGACAATCGACCACCCACCACGCAGTAGAAAAAAAGGGGGGGGGGGACACAAAGGAAACAAGATTAAAAAGTGCGTAGCATGCCAGATATAGAAAGGCCACATGACGTTCGAAACATAAATTTAGAAAAGGCATGAAAAATAGTTACATACAAACGAAAAACAAGAGGGAAATGGAAAGTCGAAAAAAGTAGTATGATAGGAAAACAGTAAGCGAAATTAAAGCATGGTAAGGATCGATGGGACATCACATTAAACATGCCAACGGGAGACGGAAAATCAAATTTAATGGAAAGTATGAAACCACCGCAGATGCATTGAGCCCGCAGTTATGATGCATTAAACACATAATGGAGGAAGCGTCCTCGACAAGATTTTTGACAAGCCCATACAACATGCGAGCACAGGAGAAACTGATCCATTCGTGAAAGGAAAACAGAGAGAGATTAATAGCAGTTGTAACGAACAGAGCGAGCCCACAAAACTCCCAGAATTTATTCGAACTTACCAAACATTCGACAATCACCACTATGGCACCATTGAAACCAGAAGAAGCAATCCAGACAAACTGACCAACCAGGGTTCAAACTAAGTCATGTGGACCACTGGAAGAGAATGAACAATAGGAGATGGCGATCGTCGACATTGACGAAATTCCATCCCCAAAGACACTACTGACGAACTCTACACCGATTTTAGAAGAGATTCAACAACCATAAGTAGAGGCCATGAAAGAAGATACGCCAATAGCTATGCATGCACTTCAAAACGAGGAACCAGAAACCTCATAGGAAGTGCAACCAGAAAGCACCAAAGAACCCCTAGAAGTTAACGGAATGGCACAAAATTTGGAAGTACTAGTGCAACTAGATGAGTCACAAATGACCATCTTAGGTCAACCAACAGAGGAGACTGTTGCAAATGCATCGGCTTGGACAGAATGGATAATGGGGGAACAACCAAAAGTTGTTGGAACTTTGAACCAACCACCATAGTAGGAAGACAGAGTGTAGATACCGAGCTCACCCCACAAGAAACCTACAACAAAAATTGTTCTACCATGCATACCAGCTAGAGGACAAGTAGAACCAGAGCTACTGGGTCATGTTGAGAAGCTCAAATATTAAGACCATGACATATCAGATGAAACCAATTTCCCAGAAATGGCATAGAGGGTATTTATGCAGACCATATCTGTAAACCAACTGGGAGAAACGATTAGCCAACCAAACTAGTGGGCAGTTGGGTTGGACAGAAAAATAATCATAGGTTTGTTGAAGCTACCACATTTTGGTAGAGGCCAATACGTGACATTGTGCGTCAAGAAACTGTTAGCAATCACACATGGAGGGGACATATGGCTAGACAAACCCGTCCCCATAACTTTTTAGCTTATCGTACAAATCACAGGGTTACCAACCCAGGGTATGGATCCCGCATTGATTCTGGAAAAAACATCCAAGGAGAAATCGTTGGCAGAAGAAATGAAGAAGAAATATGGCACTGCCAGGGGAATGAGGGGCATCATTATCAAACAAATCAACAACGCAGCTACACAATCGGGCACAAATATCTTAGCTTGCAAATTTTGCAGAAAATTCTGCAAAGACGAAGTACTAGCATGAGTCATTGTAGTTGCAACTCAGTGCGTAGAAGGCACCTCTATGAGCTGGGCACTGTATTTATTGAGATTATTTCAAGAGGACTACAAGGACGCATAGGACCTAGGCATAGATTTCTATTACTTGTGGTTGATCACCCTAATAGCCTTCATGGGATGGCGAGAACTAGGGTATGTAATTTTTTGTACTAGACCATACCCAGCAGGAGCCAGATACTTATTACTGAGATTTGGGATGAAGGCCAGGCATAAGAGGGAGAAAGGAGTCATATTTGAAGCATACCTATGGGATATACATGAAGCTATCATGCGATCATGGAGAATAACACCAGAGGCTATCGCATGATATGCGAACATCGCCAACTTTCAGACTACACGCCAAACAATGTGGATACAACCAAAGAAGGATCCAAATAAATAGTGGCTACAGATGTGCTATTTCATCATAGAGGGTGATATCAACATGGTCATCAGTGAATGGTTTAATTAATGGAGGATCCCAACCGTTACCCGGGAAGTATAAAAAACAATAGTAGAAGGAGAGGCAGAATAGGAAGAAACATAGCCTCTGGAAATCTCAGTGACCAAGAAACTAAGGAAGGGCCAAACCAATCCGACTCAGGCAAATGAAGGGTCAAAACATACAGGGACCCATAAGGGGAAGAAAGAGACTACAGAGTTCACCACCGGACAACAGAAACAGGCTGAGAGAGCACATGAGGCTGCCCCAAACCCCATCACATAGGAACCGGGGGGAAATAAGAGACCAACAATGCAGGAAAGAGACATGCGCAAGAAATCAAAGGTGCAACGAGCATCGCCAGACTACACGATCATAGAGGATGACGGGTAAATGGTCACCAGAATGGTCTAGGATTTCCTAGAAAAAGATTTTGATCATGCAACACACCATAGGGATAAACTATAAAAAGAGATGAAATAAATGGGACAGTTCCTCAAGAAATTTGGGGAAGCATAGACAATAAGTAGCAACAGAGGCATAGAGCTACTGGAAATACAGACCAAAGAACGAGTGGAGGTAGAAGAATGAGACCCAGTCCACTCCATGCCACACACAAACACAATGATTTACATCAAACCTAGCATGTTTCACATGGATGAAATCATGGGGAAGACACCGTTGAAGGATTTGGACCACATCCAATTGGTCTTGACGTGGATGCCATCAAGGCAACTACACAAATTGTAGGTTAGCGTCGACCACAAGGTAGATTCTCGTGCACATAAAACTTAGACGAGATACAACAAGAAACAAAGAAGCCTAAGGCATTGGAAAAAGTCTATGAGCAGGCCAAGATTGAAACTCATGAGGAAAAAGAACGCAGGAATGAATTGGAATGAAGAGTGGGAGAAATTTTTGAGAAACTCCCAAGCACCGTGTAAAGAAATGAACTCCCAGTAGAAGAAAAGATTGACCAGACTGAGCAGGCAATTGATCAATATCAGAAGGAGATCGAGAATATTCATGATCAACTCACACCAACCACTCCACCGACAGTGAAGGAGAAAAGGAAGAAGGCGAAAACAATGCAGTTGCAGGAGATGGAACAACATGTTAGCACATCAACTGGACTGCTCGATAAAGCAGTGCACTTTTGGACAAGGTTGGAGGAGGATCCATAGGTCCAACGTTGGGACAAGGAAGAAGAAAGGATCATTTCAACGATCCAAGAGAACAAATAGAGGTAGAAGACCATACCAATCCTAGAACAAGTCAAAGGGGCGCAAGAGATGAAGAAGATGTAGGTAGAAATTCTCACTGCGCAAACACATAAACAAGAGAGTCAGGCTCAAATGGAGCCTCTACAGGAACGGGTAGCAGAAATACTCGCACATGCAGAAGGAGATAAAACATAGATAGCACAAAACCAGGCTGAATGTGCAGGATTGTTGAGTGACAAAGTGGCAGTTCAAGTAGTAGACACCATCAAGGAGAAGACCGCACAGGCATTGACAAAAGCAACATAGCTCAAGGAAAATTTTCAGATGACCACCAAGCAGATCGAAGAAGCTCAAAAGGATTAGGTGACTTGGGACGAGTCACATGTCAGTGTTGGGGGCTTGTTGGCACCAGTTTGAAGTGGAAAGAAGGATGATCATGGGAAATAAAGCATGCAGAAACGAAAGTAACAGCTGGAAGGTAACACAACACATGCGCATGCAAGAAAGCATGTAGAAGGAAAGAAACAACTAGAGGAAGAACAACACACATGCATGGGAGGAAGACCTAACATCGGTAGGGTTAGGGTTTTGGTAATATATTGTAAATGGCTAAAGAGCCCGATATATATAAATAGAGATACACAGGTATCATATAGAGGTTGGTTCACTTTTGTACTAGTTCAACTTTTGTAATATCCTATCATAGTTATGTACGAGTGTATGTGTTATGTAATACTGCTATGAACCATTTTTGTAAGCTGTTGAGCTAAGAACAGAGGAGAGAAACAAGATCTAAGGATTATATCGCAGGCTATGGAGAATGGTGTGATCTAGTTTTCCTCATACAGATCTTACCCATCTAAGGGGATTGTAAGCGCACGACGTTGGAGATGCATAACTACCATAATAGAAGAGCCAAGAGACAAATATTTGTGGATGTAGCCTAGGAGGGGGTAAACCAAGGTAATATATGTTTAATGTGATGAATGCATGTATATATTTTTTTCTTTCAACAGTTAATTTTTATGCTTAATGAATGAGTTAATACATTGTCATGGAATACGATTGTATTGTTCGGGAAATAAACTTTGAAATATAGATGCACACCCGTGAGTAATAGTAGATTACGATCACAATTCATAGTATATGAATCTAATTAATAAACCCCTATCTCATACTCAATCCTAGGTTGTAAACACCTAAGTCTTACAACCACTCATTTAAACTTATCTCGGGTGAGACTATGCAGTGCACTTTGTGTATTGTGTTGCCTTCTGGTTTACTAGGAGGGACGATAGTTTTAGAGGCTTTGTTGGAAACCCAAAAGACATGAACCCTAGGTCAATAACTCATATGATAAAAGAAAGTAGTAAACCAACACTCGTGGTCCCCGGAGAAGAACCTTCACCTATTTCTTATTCTTTTATCTTGGGTGCCTTCTGTTGGCTTTCGAAAGTCACTCCTGGATTGCTAGCAGGAGCAGAGCCCGAAGCCCATCAGATTTAATGTCACGGTTTGTTTTAAAGGGTGATCAAATGGAGGGAAACTCAAAACAGCCTCGTATCAACTCAGAAACTAGACCAGGCATGCATGAAAGAGTGAGGTCCTGATAAACTCCAAACAGTGAGTTGTAGTAAAGGTGAAAAGGTGGAAGATCTATGCAAGAAGAGCGCAATGATCTATTACAGACATCAGGTATGCAACAGATTAAAGAAGAAATGCATTCGAAAGCGAAACCCTTTACATTCAAATACAGATAACCAGAGGGCACGACAAC
>ML781264.1:222683-240179 GCA_009831015.1 Picea engelmannii
AAGGAAATATGTATATATGAATATTCATAATTTCGTAACTAAACCACAGTTGTTTAAAATAACATTGTTGAACCGGATAATAGTAATTAAAGGATTTCTCAAACAATTGATTGGTTTGTTGTCTTTTATAAAAGACTAGTCTTACTGACTGGATTTGATGCATACATAAATTACTAAAGGATGACAGTTTTGATTATTAGTACATGCACGAGATTTGCATGTACTAGCTACACATGCATTTCTTGTACATATACACTAGTATGTATGAGTTTTCTTGACATACTTACCGACAATGTCAGTTACTTGTTATGAATGTGTGAACCATGTTTCTTTTCCTTTATACCATAAGATACCTTAACTTCGGGACGAAGTTTCCTGAAGGGTGGGTGTATGTAACAACCCTAGTTGAACAAATTTGTAAGGATTATTAGGTAAAAATTAATTAGGGGATTAATCGTCTTAATATGGTATTAATTAAACAAGATAGGTATAATAATACTAATTAAATACTAATTAATTAATTAATGGTTGCAATTTGATTAATTAATTGATTAATCAACTACCTATTACATTTAATAACATGAGTATTAAATTTAATAGATTAATAAGTTATATTGTTTAAATTAAAAGGTTACGTACACGAAAAGGGATAACTTATTAATTACGAGAAGATGAAATAATAAAGGAAAGGATAAGGGGCATTAACGAGGAGTAGGTAAGGAAGTAAATGCATGAGGCGGTGAAGGAAGGATATGGAGGTGGAGGAGGGTTACGAAGTTGATTATCATTCGACAGGAGATTTCTAGGGGGCTCGCTTGGATTTGCAGAGAAGGGAGTGGAGTTCAAGAGTGGGAAGGTTTAGTACAGGGGCACTGGTTTGCCAGAGGTTTTGGGCACGGGGGCCAGGATATCCATATGATATCTTGGAGCTAGGAAGTTACCTAGTTGGCAGGGTGGAACTAAGTTTTGGGCAATGTTTACACAGTGTAGCAGCGGTCAACAAGGCAAGCAAACAAACGAAGATTTAGCATCAGACCCAGGTAATTTAAATTGTGTATTTGTTTTATTTTTCTATAAATTTTTATTATGTGTTGATAAATTTATATGTGAATGTGCTCATATAAATAAATTATTGAATTTTACTATTATGTTGTAGAATTAATGGACGTTTAATTTATTTGGATATTACAAGTTTAACTTGGCAACAAGAGAAAAAATCTCACCAAAATCAATTCCCTCAACATGGGAATAACCCTTTGCTACTAACCGATATTTGTATTTCTTCACTTTTCCTTCTGCATTTGGCTTCTTTTTAAATACCCATTTTCTGCCAATGGGATTTATTTCAGTTGGAAAATCCACTAGATCCCAAGCCTCATTATTATCCAAAGATGCCATTTCTTCATCCATGGTCATTTTCCATAGATTTCCATCCTCTGAATCCACTGCCTCCCTGACAGTTCTAGGATCATCATCAGTAATAGACAAAGCAAAATTTGAACAGAACTCAGATGGAGTATACCTTTCTGGTAGCCTTTTTTCTTGAATCGATCTCCTCAATACTGGAGTATGAGGATCTTCTTATTTTGATTCTTGTTCTTCTGTAGAGATTGAATCATCATCCTTTAAATCAAACTCTATTTTCTTTGGTTCTTCCTTACTTGGTAGGACTTCTTGTTTAACAGAATCCTTCATTTCTCTTAATACCACATATCGGCTATACACTACCTTATTAGTTTATGGGTTCCAAATATTATAACCTTTGAGACCATCTTTATATCCAATAAAGATACACTTGTCATCCTTCTTATCTAGATTACTCTTGTTTTCCTTTGGAACATGAACATATGCATCACAACCAAATACCTTGATATGTGTGAGAGAAGGATTCTTACCAGTCCATACCTCTTGTGGATTCTTGTCATCCAACATTGATGAGGGTGATCTATTGACCAGGTAACATGCAGTACCCACTTCCTCTGCCCATAATTATTGCCCAAACCCGACACCACTGAGCATGCACCTTTCTTTTTCCATCAGTGTCATGTTCATACTTTCATCAAATCCATTCTATTGAGGTGTATATGGAGTAGTGTTCTTCCTTGCTATACGACACTTCTTATAGAATTATTCAAATTTATTCCCGTAGAACTCTCTGCCATTATCTGTCCTCAACACCTTAATTATTTTCTTTGTTTGATTCTCAACAAGAGCCTTAAACTCTTTAAACCTGTCAAAGACTTCATATTTCATCTTGAGGAAATATATCCAAATATTACTCGAGAAGTCGTCTATAAATGAGACATAGTACACATATTTTCCCAATGATGGGACCGATACAAGTCCAAAACAATCACTGTGAATTAGTTGTAAAATTCCTTCTGCCCTCGTTGCACCAGAAGGGAATCTTACCCAATTATGCTTCCCATATACACAATGTTCATAGAAATCAAAATCCAAAGAGAAGTTAGACATACCTTCAACCATACGTTTACCATGTATTAGTCGAAGACCCTTCTCTCCGATATTCCCCAGTCTTTGATGCCACAATATAACTTTTTCTCCAGAGACTATAGGAGGTCTTTCTTATTCAACTCCAATATCAGGAACAATGGAACTATTACACCCATCACTAATACTACTTCCTTGCATCTTATACATAGTTCCAAAATGAACTCCTTTCAACAACACCATTTCTCCTCGAACCATCCTGCAAGTTTCCTTTTCAAATATTGTTTTTACCCCTGCATCATCCATTTTACTTACAAAAATAAAATTTCTGTCCAAACTTGGGATGTGCAGAACACCAAAAAGTGTTCTAATCCTTCCATCTATGAGCCTCAACTTGAATTTTCCTCGTCCTATAATTCTAGTTGTTGAATCATCACCTAAGAAAACATTACCTCCATCATACCTTTCATATTCACAAAACCACTCCCTCTGGGGATTCATATGAAAGGATGCACCTGAATCAACCAACCATGCCTCATGATCTGCATGTGTGCTTGAATATGCCAAGTACACATCCCCTCCTTCTTCCTTGGAGGTATTTTATTTTGTAGAAGGAGATTCTTCAGATCCCTTCTTTTTCTCAACTTTGGATCTACATTGCTTCTTTTAGTGTCCTTCTTTTCCACATCTCCAACATATATTTACAAACTTTCCAGCAAATTTAAATCTACCCTTAGAATTCGATCTCCCACTTGGGAACTTATATCTATTTCTTTCTTGGGAGCGTCCTCTTGCAAATAATGTGTCTGTTCTCTTTCCTTCCATATTCTTCCATCTCATATCCTCTTACAAGAAGGATGAGACCACTTCATCAAAATTCAAGGTAGTTATATTACTACCTATGGACACAATCCCACGAGTCTAGTAAAGAACACAATAAACTAATACACTTATCTTAATCTGAAATTTTAATCTCAATAGATATTAATTGACTTACCACAATATTGAAAGCGCTCAAATGCTCTACCACCGAGTCTCCATCTCTCATCCTCATATTATACAACTTCTTTCTCAGGAATAGTTTATTTACTAGGGACTTAGACTGATACAACTTCGACAACTTATCCCATAAAACCTTGGTTGTATCTTCCTTTGACACATTCAATAATGCTGAATCTAAGAGACACAGTCAGATTGTGCTCTTCACCTTCCTATCCAACTTTTTCCAGTCATTTGTTGAATTTCCTATAGGTGCAGATCCTGGATCTATCATGATATACTGACTCTATCCACCAAAATATCTTCCATCTTGAGCTTCCACGGCTCAAAAATTTTCCCATTGAACTTCTCGATCTCCATTTTCGAATTGCTTGCCATTTATTTTCACCTGAAAAATCAATACAACAGATCTCCCACACTAAAAAGTCTTATCACAGTCCTGAGCCAAACCCTTGACCACAAAGGTGTACCCCTAAAGCCAACAAATATTTGATACCAAATGTAGATTTTAACCTTGTACAATATTTACTGCAAACAAATTTTCATTAAAATAACAGAAAAGATACAATGGAAAATACAAACATTACACAGATATTTTTCCCCTGGAAACCCAAACTAGGAAAACCAACATATTCTATATGCATTCATAGTGATACATTGTTTACAATACAATATACATATAGGATCCAGCGAAATCCAAAACCCTAACCCAATGACCTGGATTAGTCAACAACCCAAATTCCTTAACCGAAAATAGAAAACCATCGGCAAAAAAACATGTGTGGAAAAACAAGGCAAAAATGCGACACATTTCCCAAGGAAAAAAATTATACTCGTGCAAAGAATATAACACATACCCAACATGTAGCTTCTCCTTTTGTTTCAAATTCTTTTTTCTAGGCTTCTTTATTTCTCTTAAGGAACAAATGAGTTCTTCTTCAAGATTCACTTCCCCGTCTATTTCAACATTTTCCTCCTCTTCTGAGTCCATTGTTTCTATCCCCTTATCTTCATCAATCTTTGTTTGAATTTCCATAAAGGAATTTTCTTCTTGATCACTATAAAAATTGCTTTCACTACTATCCTCAGATGAGTCACTCACTCCTTTTGAGTAGATATTCTTCTTTTTCTTATAAGAGTTCTTCTTCTTTTCATGCTTGTCCTATTTGTGGTTCTTTTTGTGTTGATGATGTTTTCTCCCTTTCTTTACATTATGATCTTCTTCATCATCACTACTTTAATCATTTTCATATGGAAACTTATCAACAAAATATCCTACTTTTACACAATTAAATAATTAAGGGAAGCTTACCTTTATATTTTTTGGATCATTTCTTGAGTTTCCTCACAAAATGGGCTTCCATTGCATCTGATTCATTGTTGCAGCTATCACTTGTTTCATTCTCTCCATTATTTTTCTTCTTTGATTCTTTGAAAGATGATTCTTTCTTTTATGTCTTTTCTTTCTCTATCCTCATTTCATATGATGTGAGGATCCCATACAATTCATCAATTGTTAATTAATCAAGATCCTTAATTTCTTCAATGGAGGAAACTTTGGCATCAAATATTAAGTGGAGTAACCTTAACACATTTTGTACAATCATTGGTTCTTCAATCTTTTCACAAAGTCCTCTAATGGTGTTGACAATTTCATCCACATGGAGAATATAGGCTACAACATTCTCTTCATCTTTAATTTCCAAGATCTCAAAATATAGTCTATAGGTTTGGATATTTTCCTTCTTAACCTTGATATCGTCTTCATAGATATTTTGAAGCTTGTCCCAAATTTATTTTGTCGATCCACATTGCATCACCTTGACAAACTCATATTCTGATAGACTGGACAAGATGTCATTCATAGCTTTTGTATTATGTTCACTAGGATTCTTCTTAGTCACATATGTTGGAGGCATTTTGGGGGATGTATAATTAGTCATGAATGATTTCGAAATATCAAAACCAAGAGCCATTGAAGAGGTTCGCATCATTGTTCTCTAGAAGGCATAGTTTGTTTTGTCAAACAATGAAGCCTTGTTTGTAGAGAAACCTTCTTGATTAGCCATGTGTGATCCCGAGATATGCCTTCTAGTGGATAGAATGTTTCCAAAGAAACTCACTCTGAAACCAATTGTTGAGAACACACTTATAATAAGAGGGGGGATGAATCAGTATAATAAATTTGTTTATTTTTGAAACATTCATCAACCATAAGAAAACAATCACATATGAGATATATTAACTATATATCATGGAACAAAATATTTATGTGTAAACCCTTTGGGGAGAAAACCACAAAACTTATCTATATAATTCCTTGTAGGATCCAACCTATTGTTGCAAATATTTGTAGGCACCAACCTACTGGAGACACCAATCGATATAGGTACAAATCCTGGTAGGAACCAACCTAATTTTACACATATTCATAGACACCAATTCCCACCACTAAGCACCAACTTAGTAAGAGACACCAATCTCTTTGTTTGAGTGACACCAACCTATTCTTACATATCTTCATAGACACCAATATACTAGAGACACTAATCCCCACTGTTAAGCACAAACTTAGCAAGAGACATCAATCTCTTTGTGTGAGTTGCACCAACCTTCATAGAGCCTTCTTGCTACTTATTCCTTTACCAGTTCTACTTGTTTCTTCTACCTTCACTGAGTCTACTCACTACGTTTTCCTTCACCAGGCTTTCTCACTACTTCTTCCTTTACCATGTCTTACCAAATTTTTAATTTCCAAATGGTAACTTTCTCAAAGATTATTTTTTGGGGCCTCTTACCAATAATTAACTTGTACAACATGTTGTGTATCCAATTGTGAAAATACAATTCTAAAATTATTACCTAAGGTACTTGTGTATGTATCCTTTATTCTTTAAAATTTTCACAGTATGAAGAGTCTCAAAAAAGAAGTTATAGTGAAAATTCCAAGATGGCCTATTTGAAACTGATTTCAGGAGCATTCATGAACCCTAACATCCACAGGGCATATCTCTGAAATTATAGTGAACCAAAATCTGGAATTTGTACTACATGTACACCAAGATCTCTCCTCTATCTGTACAAATTTTCAAGATTTGAAACATCCCATAAAGTAAGTTATAGTGAAGGTGTCAACCTGACCTCTTTGAAATTGATTTCATGAGCATTCAGGAACCCTAACTGCAACAAGGCATATCTCTGAAAGTATAGAAAATGTGCATTTGAAATCTCTACCACATGTACAACAAGCTCATTTGTCTATCTCTATAAATTTTAAGGTCTGAAAAATGACATAAAATAAGTTATAGCAAAAGTTCCAAGATAACCTATTTGAAATTTATTTCAAGAGAATTCAGGAACCCTAACTTCCAAAGGGCATATATCTGAAAGTATAATGAACAAAAATATGGGATTTGTACCAAATGTACACCAAGATCTCTCATCCATATCTTCCAAATTTCAAGGTTTGAAATGTCCTAGAAAAAACCTTATCATGAAAATGTCAATATGACCTTAAACTGATTTTGGAATTAAATCTTTGCTAATCCATTTTTCTCACACACTTTCTCTCAATGCTTTCTCTTTTTATACATTTTCATAACCCTTCATGAAGGTAAATTTCCCTTAATTAAATAATTAATTCCCAATACCATGGGAAAATACCCCAAAGCCGTGGATTTGAAACCACCATTTCACTTTTTACTTTTTACATGCACCCCTTTTTAGAAGGTTGTTGAGAAACGACGTTCAGAAGCTCATAACTTAATATCCAGATGTCCTTTTTGGGTAGACCATACCTCGTTGGAAATTTAATTCGATGAAGAATAAAATGGAATAGCTTTAAAGGGATGAATTTTTCCATAATTCTCCCAGAAATTGAAAGAACAGACATATTTGTTTTCATGGTTTGCTGGTAAATTTGTTTGGAACCTTGACTTCTCAAGGCTATAACGTAAGATCTAGAACTCCAAATTTCACTCAAGTGGACTCATTGGAAATATTGAATGATGAATATTGATCATAGAATGTTTTCCATGTCTTATAGGTCAAATGTCATGCTCAAAAAAGTAAAACACAATCCACTTTTGCTTAAAGCACTCAACTTGAAAATTTGGAAATAAAGGTTTATTAAACAAACTTTATTAAAGGCAAAATGGGACCCACTTGGAGGCATGATTTTCAATGAAATAAATTCATTAATGAGACTTCAATAAAGCATAAATTAAAGTGATATACTCCAAAAAGTAAGTGTGAGAAATTCTAGAAAGACAAAACCCTAACTACTTCAAGAGAAATAGAGTAGATTTTAAAAAGGAAAGAGAAAGCACCATGAAGGGGTTGGAAGTCAGAGGTTTCTATAGGGGTGAAGAGTCTGAAAGAAGCAAATATCTATATTTCCAAGATTTAGTATACTGGACTGCTAACAAATTTCTCTCTACATTTTCTTCCTTTCTATTTGTTTCCATGAAATCTTCCATGTATGTATGTAAAAAAAGAAGATTTGGGTTTGAGCAGTTATTTCTCTAGAAATATTCAGCCAGCTTGTAATATTCCAGGTCCATAGGAGATAAATATCTACTTGTAAAAAGTAGATGTTGTTTATTTCAATTCATGTGATTTTTATTGAAATATATTAAGGTTGTTTCATTTCTCTTTTTCCAAATAGTATTGAACTTGTCATATTAGGATATTGTTTTAAATTTGGCCTACATATAACTATTTCAGGGAATTACATTAGTCATTTCTAGGAATTGAGTTGAAAGCATGTGATTTCAATTGTATTTTCTATCAAAATCATTTTTGAGTTCCAACTCATATATAGTTCTTTGAAGACCAGTCTATTTTTACTTCATCTTGCAAAAGTCATAATAGTTTCATTTTATTTTATTTTAGTCTCATTCGACAGTTCTTGTGGGGTTTTCTCTTTAACATTCACCCTTTGCATTCATTGTGGAAATATGCCAAGAAACTTCCAACATATCAAAGAGGAGTACCATTCTATAAAAACAAAAGGGGATTTTATCCTCATGAGGTTGTTGTTTGGATATTGAACAATATGAACATCAACATTTTTGGCAACCATATTGGGGAGACAATTTTTTTCAAGAAATATGATACTTTTTAGGATCAGATGTTATTGGAAAAATGGAAGTTGTCTGGTTGAAGTTTTGAAAGAATATATAGAGATTGATTCAATATGAAATGGGTTCTTGAAAACCTTGTTCAAGGAGCACTAAATGGCCTTGAAGAAATATTGTTGAAATTTCAGTCACAAATCAGTTGTGACAACTTCTATAGAACAAAAGAACCATCCATGATTTGGGAAGTCGATTTCCTTGGCAACTCCATAACAAAAACTCTATATTTTGAATAAAAATGCCTTGGTGACTCCACCAAAAAGATTCAAGAATTTCATGAAGACCTATATTATGACTCCTCCAAGGAATTTCTTTCATGTTCTGAAGATATTTTTTCTTCCTCATCAAGCCCAACAGAAATTGCTCAAGTTACAATAAAAATAGAAGGTACCCAAACAAAGAAAAAGTTGCACAAAAGTCCACTCAAATTGCAAGGATAAATTCATCCCTTGCCAGATATTTCCATGGACAAGTTTCCCATGTTCTTCGGAGATACTTCAGAGGATGCAGAGAAACATTTGGTTAAGTTTGATAGTGCTTGTGAGATTTACAATGTGGTTGAATATGACATTGTGTGTCAGATATTTATCTTAACTCTAAAGGAAAATGCTATTGAATGGTATTATTCATTGCTTCTTGGAATCATTACTAGTTGGGATGCACTAGAAAATTTATTTGTTGAGATATATTTCCTAGGAAAAGATTCACATTCTAATAATGAAGATTCATATTCATATTCTAATAATCTTTAACAAAATATTTAACTTTTATATTTATGAAAGTTCTTCATGAGATTCCTCAAAAAATATTTCCAAATTATGTCATCATTTTTAGTTTTTATGAAAATTCCTTTTCCGTGAATCTAATATTTTTATTGAAGCAAGAAAGAAGGTACAAATAGAAAGAGTTAATGCTGCGAGCTCAAGTCATTGAAAGAAATATTCATGAAATCAGTGTTAATCTACTAAATTCTCGAATGTTTTTCTAAGACAATAGAGGAATGAATTTAGAATAAAAAATTGATGAAATACGTGAAATTTGTTTTCAGATCTTAGTCTTGAAATAGAAAATGATAACCCCAAAGTTCCAATTCAAGAAGAATATCATCCTTTACATGCTCTATTGGAGGGAAATTTGAACCTTTAATGTGTTCAATTTGGAAGATGATCATAATGAATTTAAAGAACCTACACTTGACGTACTGTGTACGCAAGGATTTCATTCAATATAATCATGAAGAAAATATTCCAGCACATCCTCAAATGGCACAGCCAGTTTATACCAAGCCACAAGAAGAATGTTTACATTGGATGAATAGAAATAATCATCGCATTGTATCATACTCTTATGATGTTGATTGTTTGTCTGAAGCAGATTTTAATGAAGAATATATATTCCAAACATCAAAAGAAGGGAATTTGTAACAAGAGGATCCATGGGTGATATGTTTTATTTATGAACATAATGAATTTGTTGGTGAACAACAAAATATAACCTTACATTTCTCTAAAAAATGTTCAACAACAATTGTTTTTGCAACCTCACCATGAAAACATGGTGATTGCATGAAGGAAGAATGCTTTCAATACAGAATCAATAACTCAAGAATATTGGATGTGGTTGGGGATAAAGAGAAATATAAAAATATTTTTAAATGGGAAACTTCTCATCCAACCAAACATAGCAACATTCATGAACAACTAACAATATTTGATTTTATTGAATCGTGGTTCCAAAGCATTGTTGGCCAAGAAATGCAATCAGATATTGGGAACATCTGGCTCAGTTTTACTTCGTGATACTTTGGGCATGTTTTTCACCCTTTGACAACATCCATGACATGTTCCCCAATTCCATAGTTCATTAAGATTACTTGGATGCTTGAATGGATCAATTGGAAATATACTTACACCTGAAAAGTTTCATTTTCCTTCAAGTAGCATAGGTAGGTAGATCTGGTTTGTACATAGTTTGTTTCTTTAATCAAATTTTTGCACAATAAAACAATTTCTAGATGGAGTTGATGTTTGAATATGACTCCATATACCAATTGAGAAGGTAGGCGAACCAATATTCTAGATTCTTAGCAACCCATAGGGGTGTCACTGTCCTACAGTTGGAGCCAGTTGTTGATCAAAATTTGGTCACCTCGATTTTATGCTCTTTGGAATAATAAAAAAAATTGATATTAGAAGAATTAAATTTTGAATGATCACAATCCTATGGTGTATCCCTCATACTCAACTTCATCGTGCATTTTATGGATTCAAAATACAAGTTTGTATGCTCAATATATCCACGTTTTGTCCAACCACCTAAGGAGCACTTTTTCCATGTGCAAGCATAGCTAATTTCCTCTTAGTCTTGGGAATACTTTGAGAAATCCCAGTCTTATTTTCAAACTTAATTTCCAGTCTTATTCTCTTACCATATATATTCTCTTACCACATTCTAGTAAACCATAGTCTTAAATTATTTCCCATGGTCTTCACTTCACTTCACTTCTTTCTTTCATTTCTTTCATTTCTTTCGTCTTATAATTTATTTTCTCTTATCCTTCATATTTCATCCCATACTTAACTTCTCTTATCCCCATACTTATCTTATTCTTCTCTTAAAATCCCATACTTATATTATATCCCATATCTCATTTATCTCTCTTACTCATTCTTTCTCTTCCCTGCATATCAGGATCCCCTTCCACATTCCCCCATCTCCCTTTTCATATCTCACTCAAACATCCCCCTCACTCTCACATCCCTCTCACATTTGTATGCTCTCACTCCTTCATCCCCCTCACACATGCATACTCTCACTCCCACATATCTCTCACAAATGAATTCTCTCACTCCTAACCCGCCATACCTCCCCTCTCCTCTCATCCATCTCCCACTCTCACATACTTAATATTTTTTCCTAAGTTTTATTCCACCTATCACATTGAAACACATGGCACCTTATCCACCATATCCAATTGATACATGTGGAAACCAATAATATCAATACATATGGTGATCAAGCATACTATGACACATGGGATATGACACTTGATGCTGAGTGAGAAATGTCATGGACATTGATCAGACAATGACATGGACATTGAATGGGCAGTGACTGGGCCATCCAAATTTTTAAAAATTCATGAATTTTTCTATGGCTCGACCTCCATAAGTTCGTTTTGTTTCACATGAATGACATGAGAATATTTACCATATAAACATTATATTATCAACTACCACAATGCATGTGGGATTTAAAAGGGCAAGTTTTAATCAATGGCTAGAATTGATCCATGAATTAAATGGATGGTTCCTCAGTAACGACCTTCAAAAGCTCATAACTCAAGATCTAGACGTACATTTTGGGAAATCGATAACTAAGTGGAAAATTAATTCGACAAAGAAGACAATGGTATAGGTTTCAAGGGATGAATTTGGCTATAATTCTCCCAGAAATTGAAATAACAGTCAACTCTTTTTTCATTGTTTTGTTGGTAAATTTGTTTGGAACCTTGACTTACTGAGGCTATAACTTGAGATACAGAACTCCAAATTTCACTCAAGAGGACTCGTTGGAAATATGGAATGAATAATATTTATCCTAGAATGGTTTCCATGGCTTAAAATTCAAATATCATGCTCAAAAAATTAAAACATAGTCCACTATTACTTAAGGAAACCAACTTCAAACTTTGGAAATAAAAGTTTATTAAATATAAATTATTAAAGACAAAATGGTTCCCACTTAGAGGCACAAATTTCAATGACATAAATTTATTAATGTGACTTAAATAAATCATTAATTAAAGTTATTTACTCCAAAAATGTGTGTGTGGGAAATTCTAGAAAGACAAAACACTAACTACTTCAAGAGCATTGAGAGCAGATTTTAAAAATCCAAGAGAAAGAACCATGAAGGGGTTGGAAGTTAGAGGTTTCTACAGTTGTGAAGAGTCTGCAAGAATAAAATATCTATCTTTCCAAGATTCAATATAATGGCCTACTAAAACTTTTCTCTCTACTTTTTATTCCTTTTGTTTCTTTCCATCAAATCTTCCATGTATGTATGGAAAACAGGAAGATTTGGGTATGAACAATTCTTTATCTAGAAATCTTCAGTCATCTTCTAATATTTTAGGTCCAAAGGAGTAAAATATCTACTTGTAAAAATTAGATGTGGTTTATTTCAGTTCATGTGATTGTCATTGAAATCTCTCGAGGTTGTTTCAGTTCTCTTTTTCTGGAAATTGTGAACTTGTTGTATTGGGATATTGTTATAAAGTTATCCTACAAAGAACTATTTCAGGGCATTACATTAGTGATTTCTCATACTTCAGTTGAAAGCATGTGATTTCAAATGTATTTTCTATCAAAATTGTTTTTAAGTTCCAAAATAAATACTCATCTAAATTTCTTTGAAGACATGTCTATTTTTACTTCATCTTGCAAAAGTCATAGAATATTCCAGGTTCATTTTATTTTACAATAAAGGAAGATTGTTTGTTCAAAGGATACTCCAAAACCTTGTAGACACAAATATCTTCTAACACACTTTATTATTTCTTTATTTAAACGATATGATGTATATTTGTATAACTGTATATAAGGGTTGTACATTTGTATATACAATATTTATTGGGAGATCTTTCGGGGTTTGATCTTTAGCATTCACCCTTTACATTCATTACAAAATTATACCAATAATCTTCCAACATATAAAATAGGAGTACCACCTCTATAAAAACGCAAGGGGATTTTATCCTCTTGAGGTTTTTGATTAGATATTAACCAATATAAACATCAACACATGTGCGTGAATAGTTACGATGCACGACACAACAATTATGCCAAGGATAAATTAGAAAACTAGGTAAGTGAATTCTTTCATTGTTGTCTTAAAATGATGGGTGACCCTATATCTACAAAGAAATTGACTCATATGTTGACAATATGTATGGATGAAGTGGAGACTGATTTTTTTATTTCTATCATGTTACCATAACGATATGTGCACCATATAAGAAGGAGTAAGTGCATTGGGAGAGAATTTGAAATGGAATTCAATATAGGAAGTTATGATATGGATGGTGTCATGTTGGACCTAGGATCTAACGTGAACACATTTCTGAAGCAATCATGGGAGTTGGTGGGTGAACCAAATTTGTTGTGGTCTCCCATTCAACTCAGGCTTTCCAACCAATATAGAATTTATCCTATTGGTAGGATGGAGAAAGTGGAAGTAACATTGATGGGATAAAGAAAAAAATATACTTTGATTTGATTGATATTATGGATGAATTAGATCCCTATCCAACTCTTATTGACATTAAGTGGGAATTAAATAACAATGGCATACTAAATCTAAAGCAACAACAAATGTCCTTTGAGACAGACACCTTGCGTGTTATTGCATTGTTGGATACAAATGAGGGAGACAAATATAATGATCCAATGAATGAGGATGTGTAGAGTTTGATCATAAAGAACATATAAAACATCATATGATGCAAGGAATACTATGTGAACTTAGAAATCAATGGTGAAATTAGTTGGATAAGTGTTCTTTCCTATGATACAAATTCAAAGGATGACATGGAAAAATGGTAGAATAAGTTGTATGAGGTATCAACCTAGAGATGCACATAAATCACCAAAGTAGTTCGTTGTATCAAATCAGAGTTGTGAGACCTACCGAGGTTTGAAAATACAATCTTGGTAGACATATTCCTAGCACAAATGGAAGACTTGGTGGTTGAGACCTAAATAATTCATGCCATGGATAGAGTACTTAAAGGAACACCTACATGTTGGTGGGAAATGTACCATGAAAATATACAGGAATGGGCGTAGGTGGTAGATTATATCAAATTAATTTTATATCCCATGACCAAATTTGAATTAATGAACCAATATAAGGGTATGGAAGATCCTTGGGAGAATATTTATTTCTATGAAAAGAACTTAACAACCAAGAATATTCCTAGCATGAAATGGGTTCATAGGACACCGTGTAGAAAGTTGCCTACATGCACCATACATTGTTGGAAAAATTAAAACCATTGGATAAGTTACTCATGTATAATTTAGAAACATCCCAAGGTTTGTACACTACTATGGTTGGAATAGTTCAATCATCAAAACCCAACGAAAATCCATGGAAGGGGATTATAAGAGAATTCAACTAAAGAAGTGTCACGATCTAGTAGGGTTGAATGAATTGTGATAACATACCCTACATGGGATGGGAGTGTGAATAAGAAAGGAATTGTGCACGTTTAGAATAATACTTAAGTAGATTGGGAATAACCAAAGTAATAAGTAGGTAGATTAGACAGGTACATGAATTCATGTTGGATGAGATAGGTCATACCTAGAATAGATTTAGAATATTTAGAGGAGATTGAGGTATAAATGCCCAAGTACAACCCAAAGGACGAAAAAACTGGACATGCAAGGTGTACATTAGGATGCATGAAGATACGATGGTGAAGAGGTAGGTCGTTAGCGCTAGGACAAGTGACGATAGCACAGGGAACTGGAATCAATTATGGAAATAATTCCCCACGATGCATAAAAGTTATGGTAGAAAGGAATACCATTGTTCAACATTAATGATGAACGTATATTTAGGTGGATAACTAAGTAAATGGATATCATGGGGAGAAATTCACCCAACCAATTTTTTAACATGCAAAGGCATCACTTCCATTCAATTTTCATAGAGAGAACACGATACAAAAAATCGAGCATGGTGTAGAGTATAGTGTCAAGTGCATAGAGACCAAAACAACAAGAGAACTACAGTTTTAAGAAAGTCAATGCCAGACATTCAACACATGTATCCCTTCTAAGTAATAATTTCCATGGAAAGATTGAAACATAGCTTCCAAGAAAAGGGTGGAAGAATAGTAAACCAGAGGAACCAAGCAGTCAACAAGGACAATGGATTTCGCAAGCAATCCCAAGGCGTGGAAGAAATTATGGGAAATAAATGAACAACATGTGCCCAAGCCTGAAATACTAACCAGTGTAGGTATCATAGGCCCTCTAGTGGAAAAGACTCCCCAATTTAAATACATATATTTCAACATACAAAATGACGTGCAGTTCCCAGAACTATGCTTTGATGCATATGAACAAGTGATTCTAGGGATAGAAGGAAAACAAAGAGTGGTCACCAAGAAATGGGCAGGGACCCTCAAGAAATCATGGATAATTTCATTTGTTGATTTCCCACTTTTTTTGTGCATCCCTCCCATCAATGTGTGCATTTGGTTCTTACTCAGTCGATTGCATGACGAGGTCCTCTAGATCAATAATTCATATCAGGTCAACATCGACACAATGAGCCTAGTCATGTCCCTACTATTAATTAAGATGATACAACTGAAGTGATAACAACTAAGGATGCAACACATGAGGAGTTATACACAAAGTATGGTACACATAGAGGGACAAGAGGAGTGATGATTTCATAGATTAATGACGACAAATTTCAATTAGCCACATTGATACTTTCCTGCAAAAAGTCACACAAGTTCCACAAGGATGAGTGCCCACCTGGGGTAATAATAATTTCAATTAATGGGTAGAAGGAGTTAGGATGGCTTGGGAAATATACTTACTGAATGAATTCATCGAGGAATTCCTGGAGGTACAGGACTTCAGCTAGGAGTTTCATTACAGTTGGATATTAATCCTGCTATCCATGATACTATGGAAGCCACCACTGGGATGAAAGTACAACGTAGAGATATTGCCATCCTTCCCAGGGCCCAAATTCCTAGAGCTGCAACACAACAAGGAGAAGAATTTCCATGCCGATACTAACACAATTTTCTAGTGATGGTACACAACACTAATCCAAGAAACTACTCAAGCACTCTACATACCATGAAAAATCATGGACATGTATGATAACTATATCCAGTTTACCTATACATTTCATAATGTTTACATCACCCCCCTCATAGACCTAAAGGTAGAGCTCGATATTCTCCCTTTCTACATCACCGAGGAATACATTCAACAATTTGTATCAGAGTGGCTAGCCAAAATTCATCCCACACAAGATGAAAAATTAGAGTAATTGGAGACAAGAAATAAGAGGAGGTAGGAGAAGAAAATGGATAAGATAACCCAACAGAAAGGAAAGGAACCAGTCGGGGAGCAATGATCCGTCAGGATTTTTCGAATGACTTATGGTTGAGTTTTTAATTGCATGCATTAATTGACCATTGGGAAACTTAACGAAAGAACGAGGAAAAGAAATGAATTACACAACCATTAACATAATTTCAGATCTGAAATGCAATGAAAAACATCAAACCATAATGCACAGGTTGATAACGGAGTTCGACACAACTTTGCCTACGTCTCCGGGCCTTTTCTCTATGGGGGAGGCTTCTTTATTTCTGTTCGAAAGCTTATTAGTACATCTTTACAATGCAGAATGGCTTCTAGACTGATCTGGTCATGTTCACCATGATCTCTAGAATCTTTCACAAAAAACGGCACCTGAAACGGATGTCCCGAGCTCTCAGAAATCGTCCGACAGCATCTCCTCCTCAACAGCTTCCCTGCCTCAAACTGGCTTTGACTTGGCTTGCCTCAGCATCTCTGCTCTGAATTTCTCTCCAAAAGTTGTCCCCTTGGCCTCAAAATGGCCTTGGTTAAATAGTGGGGGAGTTAGTTGTCCATATCCAACTTCCTCCACGAATTTAGGCTCTAAAAATGCCCAATAACCCTTAAAATTGAGTTAATTACATTAAAAATGGGCTAAACATTATTAAAAAACCCAAAATTGGTTGAAAACCCACTTTATAACCATATAATAGTTACAAACGGGCTTAAGCCCCTTAGTCTTGGGCGCGCGCTCCTTTGGCAAGGTTATATGGACTCCATATGGC
>ML781264.1:240185-274464 GCA_009831015.1 Picea engelmannii
CTTAGCCCAAAGGGCTAAGCGCTGGCCCCTCTCCTCCTTTATGCGCAATACCATACAATATAATTAATATTGTGGGTTTTAATAACATAAAATAATGTGGTGCATTGGTTACAGGACTAAAGTGAAGGCGCTTAGGCTTAGTGGAGAAGTCCGTATGGTTAACAAATGCGTGAAAATGAAAGTGCACAGAATTCGATGAAACCAATGCCATTGCGTCCGCCTCGTCTTCCCGATTCCGGTGGTATATTTTTTATGTCAAACGGAGTCCGTATGGAGAATATATCGCGTTCTGACCGAAAAGTCAAACAGGCAAAATGCCCAACTTCCAAAAATGAGTTTTATTTGTCCCGAAATCGGATTCAAGCAACAACAAGTTGAGACAACCAAAGGAAAGGCAAAAGGATCGATAGGTTAACAAATGCGTGAAAATGCATCCAAGGAATCCAAAAAAGGGAAAGGGAGTAAGAGAAAGTAGACACAGGAAACCCTAGAGAATAATCCACCCATGAAGAAAAAATGCACACTTCTTAAGCCAAGTCCAAGCCATGAATCCAAAAGATATGATTTCACACCAACTCCACTATAGAATACCAACATTGCACCCATCGAAGAGGAAATCCCCTCATAGTTTTCGATGCACAAGATATTGAAGGATCAAGGAAGAGAAAAGGGAATTGACATGAAAACTCCAAAGAAAGAGACAAGGAAGACCCCTACACCAATCTCGAGCATCATTAAAGTGATCCAAAATAATTTGGATGTAAAGCATATGTTGAATAGAGATTCATCACAGAAGTTGGATGAACTATGTTGTACATTGGAGTTTGCTCCAACAAACGACCCTATGTCCCAAGAAAAACAAGTCACAAGAGGCGCAACTGGTGCTACATCATTGCACAACAATACTAGGAGGAGAGTTTTTCACTTCACTCCATTGGTTTTCACAACCATTGAACCATCCACTATGGCTAAGTCTTAGCTACTACCTTATGTTAGACTATACTTGGCGTGGGTGCCTTCACAAGACCTGCAAACATATATGGTTGAGATCATGAATAAAATAGGGGACCGACACCACATACTCAGTCAATCCTATACAAAAATACAATAGAATAACAAGCAATAAATCATTACGCATGGGGACACTCACCTTAAGCATGAGTAGGAGATAATTTCTTGCAAGAAGATCGAAGCCTCACATAAGGAAATCAAAGAACTCCACAAATTAGAAGTAATTGGGCACACCTTATTAATCAACATAGTCGATGAAGTTTTTATACAAGTCCCAATACATCCGTAGAAACTTTGGACCTCCTTGCACCACAAAAACTCAACAAAGTGAATGACATATTCCAATACCTACAGGAAGAGAACCTAGATATTCATGAAAATCTTAAATGCACTCCTCAATCAAAAGAAGGGGGGTTGCAACAACAAATTGTTATCACATAAAAGGAACTATAATGGGGAAATGCACGCATAGAATATTTCTCAGGGGTAGTCGACTACAACTTCAATATCTAGATGCACCTCCATAATTCCCCAAAAATCAACACCATTAACAATTATATCCACACAATTGAGGCATATATCTAGAATAAGAAATAGGCACTACCCTCCTTACCACTAGTAGAATTATGAGAGGTTGTAATAGAAATTTCCATCATACTTCAAGAGATTGTTTTTACCTACACTAAATAATAGAAAATTCCAGGCATCATGCTCGACACAGTGGACAAGGCTCAGTTGCGCTACTACAAACTTGTAGATGCACAAACAAAGGAAACCCCAATCGTACAATTGGGGGATTGGATCAAATATACTGAGTAGACGCTCACACTAGTTGATGTTGAGGATTTGCAAAAAGATGAAGGACTTAACATGTTTTTTATCATATCGATGACCAATTCAAATAATTTATCGCAGTCAAGATAGTTCCATCAATCTCCTCTATCACACTGTAAGCAATGTCATTGGCTCAAGGATGAGCCACCTAATAGTGTTGGGGGCTTGTTGGAATACTATAACACATATGACCCCTAAGTACCCTTTCTAGGGATGGGGATTCAAAATTTAACTTACTTTAGTCCTCTCAAAACATCACCCAAATATCTCCATCCTCTTTTACTCAAATGTAGCTTTCTAATGACTGATACTAGACTCAAAACTGAGCTCTGGATTGCAAGTTATGGCCTCTTGAAGTTCTTCAGGAATTATTAGACATGGACCATGTGGCTCCACCTCGTTCATACCATCCCCAAGTTCCTACATCCATGGGGGAGGTTCATCCACCTTCCAATCTAATGGAGGGACATGGTCTTTATTTAACACATGGGTTAGAGGGAAGTTCGACATTCGACATTCAATGCTTCGACATTGAATGCCCCTTCTCCTTTATGCACGCCTGTCATACAAAGTCCCGAATTCTCGAACTCCCAAAGGAGCCCAAAATATCATCATGTAGCTCTGGTCTTTAGGACTTTCAGATTATCCTTGACATTTCATCCCAAACCTCTGGAGTCCCAAAGTCCTAGACTCCTGAAGGGTCCACCCTCGCACGTGGTAGCATAATAGATCCACAGGCAAGGAAAAGTGGGTCATGAGTTCTCCACCTACCAAATGGACCAAGTAAGAAAGTACTAGCGGTAACACCCAGCAAGGTAGAGATGACACATGGCCCCTACAGTGGGTGACACATGTCATGTTTTAATGGGGACATAGGGTCTGTGAAATGTAAGAATCTAGGTGACACATGGCACATCAAACGTGGGTTCACGTCACTCGGGATGATGTCAGTGTACCACGTCACCTAGGATTGATATCCTTCCAAACCCTTTGATCTCATGGCTAAGGTTTGTCCATGTAAACTCCTGGATCTATGGCCTTCATTACTTCATAAATTCAACGTTCAGGGGATCCATGGTGTGACTCCCTCCTTTCTCCCAGAGTGGTTAGTGTCGAGCTGACCATGGTCTATATCTAATGGTTAGGGGAGGTCCTAAAGGGTCCCTAGATATACGGTCCTCATCAATTCACATCTCTAGCCTTCGGGGGTTTCGGTTATGGCCACTCCGCTCTCCTGAAGTAGGACTTCACTGAAGTACCATACACAAGTCCCTACAATGTTTGATCAAATAGTTACGAGGGGTTCCTAATGGATTCCCTAGATCCACGACTTACATCATTTCATAACTCCGATGTTCAGGGAATTTGGTTCTATAACACCTCAGTTATTCCCATAGTATTCAATGTCAGGCTTACCTCAACGTAGATTTGATGGCTAGGGGGAATATCGAATACCCTCGAATTTGCGGCTCATGTTACTTCGCAATAGGTAAATGGGTCAGGATTTGACGGTGGAATAGGTCTTTCTACCCTGGTTAGGGAAATCACCAAACATCATTCAACCTCGATGGTAACCATAATAATAGGTTTCCTTCGGTTTACAAATGTCAAGGGCATAACACTTTGAATCTACAAACTCTCAGATTTCTGAAGCCAGAAAGGTTTATCTCCTTTTGGGCCTAGCGTAGGGTTCCTAGACCTTGGTCATATGGGTCCTCCAAAATTCTCGTGGGCTATGCGCTAATATCTTAGCCATGGATTTGTTAAGTACACGTGCATGAGCCCTTAGTCACATGGGTGAAAGGTATGAAGGAGACATCCTCCTTCCATAGAGTTTTAACCTAGTATTCCCGTGAAGGTAGATTCGAGAGGTCAGTAGGACTTAATCATTCCAGTAAATCCTACCCCAACTCTCTTGCAAGTTTACGTCCCATAACTCTCTAGCTACTAAGATGAGGCAAGCATAAGACCATTCAAAAGCATGGGTTCAAAGAGAGAAAATACATATTTCGACCTTAATCATTCAATACATAACTCATTCATAGACCTATAAATATATTCAATCATCATTTCCATTTCAATACATAGAGTATGAAAATACTTATCAGAAAACCAAAATCATGAAGCGACTGCTGAAAGGGGTGCAGTTTTTCGCCCAACCATAGGTACAACCACTCCTGAAAATATTTACCATTGGCCATCTCTAAGATATACCATGATGCTCTGAAGGAGAGTCTTTGTTCTTGCTCCGCGATAGTTAGGGATGAAGGTTACTCTCCTCCTCCCACGGGATCTTGGCAATCGATTTTCTCTGTACCAAGCAAGGAGGTTTGCATGAGTACTTCCACAGTCACTCGTCAAACCCTTTTATCGTATTGGACTAAAAACATTTCCAACATCTTATTTCACCCAAAACAATATTTTTTCTTAGTTCTCCCTCGAACCAGAGAGCTGCAAACACTCTTTTCTCTTCTGGTAGATCAATCTCTATGTTAGAATATAGAAGATGGTGTGCTCATTTTACCATTGGAAATACCCTCATCAACCAACCATAGGCCGAAGCCACCCTCCGAGCACCTTAACCTTGACTGAGAATTTCTCCGGAAGCAAACTCTAGGCTAGATAGCCAAACAAAGGGTAGCGCACCTTTCCCCAAGGATAGTGTATCACAAAAAAAAAACCTAATCAGATAGTCCAAACCCTAGCCAAGAGATAGTCCAAGCCAACACTGAAATTGGCTGCTGTAGCAGCTGCACCTGCAACACTCCTCCACATGTGCGCACCAAACTGGGAACTACAGTGTGCAGAACTAGCTCTCTGCAACTGCTGAGATATGCCAAATGAGAACTAGCGCCCTGTATTTATAGTGGTTCTGCTAGATTTGTTGGGGCTGACTTCTCCTTATGGATATGTGTCTGTTCAGTATATTATTATTATTTATGTCCAACTTCTTCTCTTAGAGGATAATAACCTAATATAAATTATCTTCTTGAGCCAACAAGACTTCTAGGGTTACTAGCCAACTCATTAGGGTTTCTCTTGCTTCCCAGAGTCTTGTATTCTCGTTAGGTTCACATGTGGAGGTAAATACCTCCCAAAAATACCATAATATCAACACTTCCTCCTAGTTAGGGAGGTATTACAGGTAATGGTATTGAGCACAAAAACATACCATTTACCTGGTAGCATCAATATAGTCGTCTAGACTATCTCATGACTAGATCATGAGCATCACCATCACCATCAGCTGCATCATCTCTCGAAACCATACTTCATTTGAGTAATTAGAAATGATGCTGGATAAGTCACTCACACCATATAGTGATATAGGAGCCACTCTTATAATCTAGAGGAGTAAATGCTCTGAACCAATTTCCATCTGGAAAGTCTATGTTCATCATTCATCTGGATGGTGATTATTTCCAATAAACTGTTGATAGTCTTCAAGGCAGTTAGAATAGAAATAAAACACAACTGTTTCTATCCATAGTAGTACATAACTACAATCCAGTGGTTCACTACCACACCAAGTATCACACACAAGTACTTGATCAACAACGTATAGTCATGAACAGTGGAACATATCCACCACAGTAGTCTTCATCTACTATCATATAGTCTTCATAACAAACATTTGATAACATCCTGCATAGAAACAATGTTATGATATAAACTGAATCATCTGGGTCAATATTTCACTCACATCTGTGAGCTCTGAAAGAATATCTGCCTCACAAATAGTGGAACATATCCACCACAGTAGTCTTCATCTACTGTCATATGATCTTCATAAAAAACATCTAATAGCAACTTGCACATAAACAATGTTATGATATTAATTGAATCATCTGGGCCAATCTTTCACTCACGTCTATGAGATATGAAATAATATCTTCCCTTAGTTTAGAACATCAGCAATGGGTTATCTGCCCTATTCTTCTCAAACAAGGAATAAATATTGTTTCTTATTTCTGAACCTGGACCATTCCTCACCCTGGGCCATTCTTCCTATACTAATCAAAGTGCACCCTAGAGAGAATGTATAAACCCTAAGGAATGTCTGAGTTTGGACCATTCCTCACCCTAGGCCATTCCTCCTAAACTAATCAAAGTGCACCTTGGAGAGAATGTGAAAACCCTAAGTAATGTCTGTCCCTGATTGTTGAGCCTGGACCATTTCCCACCCTAGGCCATTCCTCCTACACTAATCAAAGTGCGCCCTGGAGAGAATGTATAACCCTAAGGAATAACTGTCCAGACCATTTCCTCCATTAACCATAAGAGGAAAATATTGTCCTACATCAACCTCCAAAATGGACCATTCCTCATGTTAACCACAATGAGAAATCATTGTCCGGCGAGGTGGGCCAATCTTCTTGAGTAACCCTAAAGAAGAGAGATTTCCCTAGACCACTCCCCATGTTAACCACAATGGGAAGTCATTGTCTATGATACATCAACAATCAGACTACTTTCCATGTTAACCACAATGGAAAGTCACTGTCCATAAAAAATCTCAATCCACTTTCCGAACAAGAAAGCATCTGTCCAAGATGGACTATTTTTCAATCTTTAAAGATGAATGTCTTCAATAATTTTTTCAGTGCTCCCTCCTAACTTGGAGAGTCATTTCTTCCTTTTTCAATAAGAAGGAAGTTGTTTCCACGAGCTCTAGCTTGAGTACACAAATTATTTCATCTTGGATAGAAGCTTTACCAAAATATCTGCTTATCTGCTCATCTCTGGAGATATGTATTGGAGAATCATTTTCTCCTTTCTGGACTTCATCATGGATAATGTAATGCTTGATTTCAAATGTAATTTAGTCTAGAACATTGTGAAGGCTTCATGTATATCTGAACAATAGAGTATATCATAGTTGGAAAACTGGAACATATCCATGTGGTACTTCTTCTGTCATCATGAGATCTAATCTACTGAGTAATCATCTTGATGTTATAGGGAATCTTCACCACACTTTTGCTGTGCACTGGAGGTTCTTCCACCAAGTTATATTCTTCTATCTGCATACAAGGGTCTCTTTCTGGTATGCCTCAAAGTCTTGAGATTGCTCTTCATACGCTCTTTATTCAATTTTCTCTGGAGAACATTATTTGTATTCATTTGATGTAGAACTCCAACTCATGGATGTTGCAGATGATATAATGACTTATGTAGAGATAAGTCTGGTTTACTAGAACAAGTAATCATCATAATATTCTCCCTCCATCTGGGAGAACCTATGGTTCTAGATCTCGCAATGATTTCATTCGTAAGTCTTCCATACACTGTTCTTCATCACAACTTTCAATTCTTCTGCTTGATTGCTTTTAGTGAGTTCATATCAGGCTGGTAATCTTGTGATTCTTGATTCAATGACTGGTTGTTCTGGTTCCTCTTTATTTCTTGGAATCCTCATGTTCTTCTTCATGTTTTTATTTATCTCTTGGGTCCATGGAGTTTATTATAGATTCCATTCCCTAGAGATTCCACTTCTTCTTTTCATCATAGGATCACAGATTTGTATGGACAACCATGAATACTTTAAGGCTTCTCTTTGAAGAGGTCTTCTTCTACAGTTGAACTGAACATGTATTGTCTTTCATGGCTGCTACCATCGATATATATATTTCATCATTTTCAATGGATCATGGGATTAGCTCCCTCCTAACCCTTGCTTCATGTAAGAGTGCATATAATCGGCTCCCTCCGTCTAAAAGAGTCCACACTTCCATCTGCATCCTTATTGTCTTCTGCAATATATAATTGGCTCTCTTGTCTAACAGAGTCCACGCTTTCATCTTGTTATCTTATACAAAACATCATAAGTCTTTTTCCAATTTCCTCTCGGTTGCTGACTTCTTTATGTCTTTGCTTCTTCTAAGTCTCTTATTTGCAATAGCTTCCACATGATTTGTATTTCATCCTTTCATGTGTATTATCTAATAATATCCATTTTCATCTTGTTTGTTCTTCCCTAGGTATAGTTCTTCTTGGAACACAATATCTTCCAAGAGATAGATATACAAGATATGTACAGAGATGATGCAAACAAAATATGTACAAGAAATAAGAAGAGTGTTGTTACCTTTCTAGAAGAAGAAGTCTCTTCCATCCCGCTTAGTCTTCTTTATAGGTTCCTTTTCTTCGGCAATCAATGCTTCGTGTTTCTCTTTCCTTTTCTTTAGCTTGGGACACTGATTCTTGTAGTAACCGTACTTTTGATAGTTGAAGCATTGTACTTTTGAAATGTCTTTCTCTTGATTTGGCTTCCTCCTTGAGACAAACTTCCTTTTGTTCCTGAAGTTCTTGAATCTTGCTGTGAAGGCTTGATCATCATACTTATTTTGGGGTTTCTCTTTTGAATTGATCCTTGATTCTTCTTGAGCACAACAAGTCCAAAGTTCTTCAAATGTCAGGTACTCCTTTCTTGTGTTCATGCTTGCGGAAAATGCATCCCATGTCTTGGGAATACCATTGAGTACTATGTTCACCAATTCCTTCTCTGAAGTGATCTCTTCAATAGCTTGTAGTTGATCTCTTAACTGGGAGATTCTTATGAATTATGATGTTATGTTGTCATCATCATTCATCTTCATGTTACAGAGATCATTCTTTAGACTCATAACTTGTCCAATGTTTCTTATTGAGAAGAGACTTGTTAGGGCATCGTACATCTTCTTCGATGAGTCAATATGGGAGATGTAGGGTATCAAGTGGTCTTTTATGGAATCCACTATGATACTCATGGAATTTTTGTCAACATATTTGAACTTCTCCATAGCTGCAACATTCTGCGGTTCCTTCTCTTCTCCTTCTTCAAACTCTGGCTTCACGATATTTCCTTTCAAAATATTTAGTACTTTATTCTTGGCAAGGATGAGGTCAATCCTTTTCTTCAATGCTTTGAAGTTAGAGGCTCCATATAACTTTTTCTCAGACTTCATAGAGTTCGGCATGGCTGCTTGACCTTGTCAAACCCTAGATTTGACCAGAAATTCAAACTTCACGTCTTGTTTTGCTGAGAGTATTAGGAGATGTGCTAGGCTAGAATGCACTGATCTATATGGAGATTGGGTCAATATATTCACTTAAGGTGTCTCAACAAGAGGTTTAGGGTTCCTTCAACTTCTCCTGCTAATAACCCTAGTGGCAGTGTCTTGGAAGTTGCTTCTACTAGTAACCCTAGCGACAGTTCCTCAATGAGATCAATATCCTAGAGGCTATGTTTCCTTCCAGTATTTATATTGAATGAAGTAGGTGTGGGCCCATAACCTGTTAGAATATAGAAGATGGTGTGCTTGTTTTACCATTGACAATACCCCCATTACCCAACCATAGGCCGAAGCCACCCTCCGAGCATCTTAACCTTGACTGAGAATTTCTATGGAAGAAAACCCTAGGCTAGATAGCCAAACAAAGGGTATCACACCTTTCCCCAAGTATAGCACATCACAAAAAAAAGAAAAACTGATCAGATAGTCGAAACCCTAGCCAAGAGATAGTCCAAGCCAACACTGAAACTGGCTGCTATAGAAGTTGCACCTACAACACTCCTCCACATGTGCACACCAAATTGGGAACTGCAGTGCGCAGAACTGGCTCTCTACAACTGTTGAGATATGTCAAATGAGAACTAGTGCCTTGTATTTATAATGGTTCTGCCAAATTTGTTGGGGCCAAATTCTACTTCTGGATATGTGTCTGTTTAGTATATTATTATTATTTCTGGCCGACTTCTTCTGTTGGAGGCTAATACCTAATATAAATTATCTTCTTGAGCCGACAAGACTTCTAGAGTTATTAGCCAACTCATTAAGGTTTCTCTTTCTTCCCGGAGTATTCTATTCTCATCAGGTTCACACGTGGAGGTAAATACCTCCCGCAACTACCATAATATCAACACTCTACACTTTGCTTCCTCGCAGATCTGCCTCCGCCCACTAATTTCCTCTTTTATTTCCTTCCTCAACAACATTGTGTGGGTCCAAATCCCTAGCTCGTGGTCAAGTCTGGAAGTCTCAAATATGGGTACTCTTCCCCATATCCTCATTAACTCTTGAATAAGACTCTTCTAGCTACCAATCTAACTGGTAATTCATTTCTGGGTCAGAGGACGGTTCTGGGTCTGAGAAATTAAATCCAGTGAGGTAATGGTTTGGTGGGAGTCATATCAACCACTTATGGTTTCCCCTCACCATATCTCTCATAACACCATGGTCTATCCTGGAAAACCCCCCTTTCAGCAGTTGTGCAACACTATCCATATTAAAATTAATAACATAAATACATACATTACCTTTTATAACAAAAGTTTCATCAAATTCATCATTCACACATATTTAGTCTGCCACAGTCTTTTGGAAAGTTATAGTTATATTTACAAGCTGGGGGGAAACATAGGTACTACAATCCCCTCCCCCTTAAAGGAACATCTTCCTCGATGTTCTACCTTCCGATGTGCTATGTATATACATAAGTAAAAACAAATGGGTATGCATGTTTCATGACATCCTCCATCTCCCATGTTGCTTCATCTTGACCAAAGTATTTCCATGACACCTTGACCTGTGAAATTGTTATGTTCCTGAATGGGATTTCCTTCCTATCTATTATGCATTATGGTTCTGGAAGGAATTCTCCCTCTGGCTCCACCCGAATCACCAACCAGTCAATTATATGATTAGAATCGTGTACATATTTCTTCAATAACGAAACATGGAAAACATTATGTACCTTCACTATGGGAGTAAGTTCTAATCTATATGCTACAGGCCACACTCTATCTGAGATTTCAAAGGGTACACAATATTGAGGTGCCAACTTGGCACAGGATCCCATTCTTAAGGAGCTTTTCCTAGGTCTAACTCATAGATACACATGATCTGTTGTTGTGAACTCTCCAGGAGTCCTTTTTCTATCTGCATAGATTTTTTGTCTATCTTGAGCCACTTTCAAATTATGCCTTACCTAGATTACTTGTTGCTCCATTTATTTTAGCATATCTGAATTGATTTTAATTATATCTATGGGGTTATCCCATCTGATTGAAATTTTTCACTGTCTACCATATAGGGCCTCAAACGGGCTCATCTTCAAGTACTCTTGATAGCCATTGTTGTAGGAAAATTCTATCAGTGGTGGGTAGTCTTATCACTTCTTATGTTGATTCATTACATGCATCCTTAACATTTCCTCTAATACTTGGTTTACCCTCTCAATTTGTCCATCAGTTTGAGGGTGATCATATGTACTAAATAGAAATTTAGTTTCAAAACCAACAAACTAAGATTTCCAAAAGTTTGAAATACCAAACACTCACCCAAGTAGAATGTTGCTCCACTTGTACTTCTTCGGTCATCAATGCAACCTTCTCAATATGCATCTGTGTAGGAAATAAGTGATATATCCTTTTATTTTGGATACCATAATCCAAACTCTTTTGTACCCTTGAGATATCTAAATATCCTCTTTACTACTAGAACATGTGATTCCTTTGGCATTGCTCGAAATCATGCCATCTATCCAACTGTATGCATTACATCTGGTCTAGATGTTGTCACATAAAGTAATTTTCCAATAATTGACCTGTACTTCCTCTGATCTATAGACTTTGAATCATCATATTTATTTAACTTAGAATTAGTCTTCATAAGAGTATTGAATGGTTTGCAATCTTCCATTCTGAACCTCTTTAGCATTTCTCTGATATAATTGGTTTGAGAAATAAAAATTCCTTGGTTTCTTTGACATATCTGAAGACCCAAAAAGAAGGATAATTCTTCAAGTAATGAAATTTAAAATTAATTTTTCATATCCTTTGCAACTTTCTGGCTCATCATGTCATCATCACTTCCAAAAGTAATATCATCAACATAAAATTCATTTAACAAAATACTATCTTGATTTACCTTGTGCAGAATTTGTTTTCTGCATTTCCTTTCCTGAAACCTTGCTTTTCCTTTGATGAACCCTTGCTGCTGTAAATATTTGTCCAGTATGGAATACCATGCTTTGGGGGGCTGTTTGAGAATATACAAGGCCTTCTTCAACCTACAAACATAATTTTCATTCTATGACAACTGAAATCCTTATGGTGTCTCAATGTAGACTTCTTCTTCTAGATCTCCATTCAGGAAGGTTTATTTCACTTCCATATGATATAATTTAATATTCTTGGAGCATTCATAAGAGAGGATCAAACTGATGACTTCCATTATGGAAACTAGGTAAAACATCTCTTCAAATTTGTTACCTTAAACATGAGTGTATCCTTTGCATACCAATCTAGCTTTGTTCCTAGTAACATGTCCATATTCATTCAAATTTTTTATGAAGATCCACTTTGTGTCGATCACATTATTGTACCTTGTCCTTGGAACCAATTCCCAAGTGTCATTCTTCTCTATCTGATCCAACTCTTCATCCATGTATTTTATCCATAATTCATCCTTGTTGGTTTCTTCAAAGTTCCTTGGATCAATTGAAGATAAGAGTGCTAGGTGCAGTTGTTCTGGTGAATAAATTCTTCTTCTAGTCTCAACTCTTGCATATTTGTTCCCAATAATCTGATCTGATGGATGATTCTTATGTATTTGTTTGCTAGGTGTCTTTGGAGGTACTTGAACATCTTGTTGTTCTTTTTCTTCGTCTTCTAACTTATTTTCTCTATCTTCCCCTTCTACTACTTCTTCTTCCTTTGCTTCTTCTTCGTGAACTTGTTCCATTGACTCCTTTTCTTCTTCCTTTATTTTTCATCCGCTTGTCTCATCAATCGTTACATTGATTTTTTCCACAACTTTGTTGAGCATTATATTGAAACATTTGTATTCTTTCCTTATGCTCGAGTACCCAACAAGTAATCCTTTGTCCACAAAATAATTGAACATTTCCATTCTCCCATCTTCTCTTTTGATGTAGCATTTTCGTCCAAAAATTATGAAGTGCTTCACATTCATTGGTATTCCTTTCCATAGCTCCTATGGAGTTTTATCACTGTTGTTTCTGAGCATTAATAATTTTTGAATATGAACTATTGTATGCATTGCATGTGCCTAAAAGACATTTGTCAACTTGGATTCCATTAACATAGTTCAATCCATTTCTTGTATTTTCATGTTCTTCATTTTGATGACCCCATTCTATTGTGGTGTCCTAGCAACATAGAATTGTGTTTTTATCCGATGCCTACTGCAGAAATCCATAAACTCCTTTGAAATAAACTCTCCTCCATTATCCGATATGAAACATTTAATTTTTTAATCCATTTCATTTTCAACCATTTCCTTGTATCTCTTGAAGTTATCGAATGATTCTAACTTATTCCTGAGAAAATAAACTACAGTCATCCTTGTATAATCATCAACCAACAACATAAAATACTACTCGGCTTTCAACCCTTTTTTTCTAGTTGGTCCAACTAGATTAGTATCCACAATTTCCAATGACTTTGTTGTGGAGTATTCCTTTGACTTGAATCTATTCTTGGTTTGGTTTCCTTGTTGACAATGCTTGCATAATGTGTTGGTTGGATTTGTGATCTGGGGAATTTCTCGAACTGCTTATTTTTTGCTAACTTTGACAGGGTTATCAAATTTTATGTGACCCATTCTTTTGTTCCATAGCCAAAATTCATCTTTGTTTCATAGACAACACTTTTTATTTACAATTTCACTTAATACATATATGTTGCTTGAAGTTCTTACAGTTGTTGTAACCACTCTTCATGAACCTGCTTTTGTTATCTCGCACTTTTGTGAATCAAACAAAATTTTGTGACCTTGGTCACACATTTGGATTACACTCAGAAGATTGTGTTTCATATCTTCCACTAGTAGAACATTCGCTACCTTGATGTCCTTATTTCCAATTCTAACTGTGCCTCTTCCAATGATTCTAGCTGAGTCATCGTTTCCAAAAGATATTGATCCATCTCTTTCCTTTCTCAAGGTTAGAAACATGTCCTCATCACCTATCATGTTCTTTGAGCAGCCACTATCAACGTACCAACCACGTTTCTTGTGTTTATCTTGTAGAGAAAGTGTGCATTCTTCATTGTTGAACTGGTTCTAATTTCTTGTCCATAGTCTTTGAGGTTCATCTCTATGACTGTTGTTATTCTATTGTGATTCTCTTGGAGGAACTTTCATTCTACAATTTTGACCATGTGTCTAAAGTTGTTACACTGTTGTATTCAAAACTGTTGTATCTTTTGTTATGTATTTCATTGGGCCTTCTTAAATAATCATTTCATGCATAACTTTCACGATTGTCTTTTTTCTTGTTATTTGCTCTGTAATTCACTGCCTTATGTACAAAATTTTTACATGAATAAAATAAACCAAGAAAAATGGTTTGATACTTGGGAGCTTTAGATATTCTAAAATGAGTTACTCTTTTGAGCCCTTCTTCTTCTTGAGGCCTTCTTGTTTATGACTGTCGTTGATTCTGAAATATGAATCTTCTGCGTGGAGGAGTGTCTCTCTGATTGTCCTTGTAAAATTTATTGTCTCCTCTGACTATCTTTGCATAACTTATTGGTTTTGTTTCTTGATATGTTGTTTTGGAGATTGATCCATTTTTTGTTTGGTTTTATCCAAGTCCATACTTGCCATTATTTGGCCTTTGACTACTAATAATATTCTCCAAAACTTTGGAGTTGTTTTTCATTTTTTTCTTTTCAAATTTTTTTCTCAATGTGACAATCTCTGCTTCCAAACCTCCAATGATCATGTCTTTTACTTCCAACCATTCTTTGAGTGCTTCTTCAATTCTTTTGTCTTCTTCAACTTGGATTTTTAATTTAGCGATCTTTTGATCTAGTTCTTCAAAGTTGGAATTTTGAGTTTCGTCTTTTGTTTTTAGTTCTTCTTGTAGTGACTTGTTTTTATTCTTTTCCCTTTTTATAACTTCTATGTCACTCAATATTTCTTCTCTTTAGTCGACTTCTTCCTCTTCATATTCTTATTTGGTTCCTTCTTCATCTAAATCTTCTATTTCCGTGAATATAACCCTTTATGTATCACTTTCACTGACTTTGTCTTCATCTAATGAGGTGTTGTCTTCTTTGATGCAAAATATTTTATTGAAAATAATATTTTTGGTTCTTTTGCTTTTGTATATTTGTTTTCTATTTGAATAATCTTCTTCATTCCTTTTCTTTTTCTTATGGGGACATTTGTTAGAGAAATAACCAATACCATCACAATTAAAACAAATCAATGGAATCTTGCCTCTATATTTTCTGGTTCCTTTTTCCAGTCTTCTGACAAAGTTGGCTACTTCTTGATCATCTTCTGAGATGACACTACTACTACTATCTGAATTTTCCTTTTACTTTCCCATTTGATTTGACTTCTTGGATGCTTTGAATGTTTCTTATTTTGTAACTGGATTCTCTTGTTTTGTTCTCATTTTATAGGATGTGAATATTCCATGTAGCTCATCCATGCTTATCAAATCCAGATCCATTATTTATTCTAATGCTGAGATCTTAGATTCAAATATGATTGGAAGATATATTAGTAATTTTTTAACAATAATATATTCATCAACTTCTTCTCCCAATCATCTAATTGCATCCATTGTTTCATCAACTCGTAAAAAGTAAGTTGTAGTATTTTCATCTTCCTCCATCTTCAGCTATTCAAATTGACCTATGTAAGTTTGAAGCTTTGTTTCCTTGAATTTTGCATCTCCTTCATAAACATTCTGTATTATGTCCCATATCTCATTTGTGGATATGCAATGCATAACTTTTACATATATCGAATAAACTAGACCATTCGGGATAGCATTTTTGGCTTTCGAATTATTTAGACTGAGTTTCCTTTCATTTTCATTTGTTGGAGGAACGATGGGTTCTTTATAGCCATCTACTATTATTTTCAAACCTCAAATCCATGAGCTTGTACATATGTTTTAATCCTTCTTCTCTAGAATGAATAATGTTTTCCATCAAACTATGGTATTCCGTTTTTATACATATTTTTTCTCTCCATGATTTACCTTCTAGTGGTTAAAATGATTCTTGAAGGAACCTTCTTTGATACCAACTGTTGGATTACTGAGAGAGGGGATGAATCAATAATAGAGAAATTTAATCCTTTTTAACCACATTATATAAGTATTGTTAAATTTATGATCAATTTACCAATATCATTGAACAAGTGAAGAATAAATTAACCATGAACAATGAGCAATCACACACATACACAGTACACCAATGTTTTTATGTGGAAAGACAATACGAGAGAAAACCACAAAATATTTTTATTATATGTCTTTAATAATTACATTCATTGGAAGCACCAACTTCCTTTGTTCTCCAGCTATACAATTGGAAGGAGGCTCCAACCCTCTATATTTTCAGGCTACAACCTGAGGGAATATCCAACTCCTCAATTCTCTAGCTACAACCCCCTGTGTTCTCTGAATACAACCGGAAGGTGGATACAACCACCTATCCTTGCCCCATCCAACTTCCATGAAATATAAGTGCCAAATGTGAACAAAATGTCATTGTTACTGCTGAGCTTTGTTACTGCCACTTCTAACATTTTTCATTGTCATTGATTCAAATCTGTCATTGACCTGATTCTTGTTCAAAACTTTATTGCAGATCCGTGACCTGTATATACTACAACATGCGTGTATTCACGCTTCTCTTAAATCCAACTTGTAGATGTTTATGACCTTCTTCACTGCAAATCGTGGATTACTAGTAACTCTCTTAGATTCATTGTTTTCTCCTTTGTCAAATGTCACTATTGAACCTGATACTGGAACTCATCACTGTAGTCTTATATCTGATCATATTTGTCACATACCCTATGCCAAAAGTATATACCATGAAATGAATTCAATAATTCCTCACCAACCAAGTTCCATACATAAACCATGAACCATTAAGCAGATATAGGAAACCATTACATCCATCATACAATAAACCCTAATGGTAATGCAACCTCAAACTATGCCAGTATATTCACTAAAACTCTTCAACCAAGATGCCTCAAATATGCTCCAAAATCAAAAGATGTACTATAAAAAACTATCTCATGGATTTTTCCAACCATAGCTAGCCAATACACTATAAATATACCATTGCAGATCTTCCTCATACAACAAGTACCAACCAACATACAAACCCTCAAGGGTACATGCTTTATAGTCCATGATAAAAACCTATACCGTTACCAATAACCAACTAAAAAAAGTATATAACATGCCTTTTAATTTCTGTATAAGGTTATGTTGTACCAGATCACTTTTATACCTTCCTATAGTCACTTCTTAGCCCTGCAACTTGTCACTGATGATAGATCAAATCTTCCTTTTCATATTTGGCAACAGATTCATGCTTTATGTTCAGTAATCCCATGGGTATCAGTGCTTTGTCACACAGTGGCCCGTGGATGTACGCTCCCTTATATTAGTACAACATGTGGATGTCTTCATTAAAAACCCTAGTTCAGTACCCACAATATCAACCCTTCGTTCTTGCAACTTTGTCATTGCTTCAAACTCACTTCTATAGATTTGTTAATGATACTTTCCCATAACAATTCACAAAATAGATATTCAATGTGCTCAATAGGTGCTAATAGGAGACCCGTTCTCTCTTATTTATACTCTCCAAGTGGCTTCCTCAAGGGGTTATCTTCGAACTACCTTTACCCAACTTCCTTCTTTTAGTGATAACCCACTTCTAACCACTTTGTCCACTTACAACCACTTTATCCACAAATAGTAAAATTTCCACTTCTAGTTGAAACTAATTTATTTTTAATTATTTTCTTTTTGCAACAACTTAACTCATGATTAACTCCTAGTTACAACCATTTTAACTAGTAAACTTCTAGAATAAATTGACTTCTTTGACCTTCTAGGGGCTTCTAGATAACTCATGAGGGTTCTCCAACTTCACAAGGCCATAACTCTCTAACTGTGAGGAGTTATGTGATGTTCCACATATCATTGGAAATGGAACGACATGTACTATCCATCTAGAATTTTCTTACCTTCAAATACATTGATCTTCATACCTTTATTCCTCAAACAAACTTAAATCTCTTAACCATATTTTTGGGGTTACCAAAATTTGCTACTGTACTTGCTTCAAGGGTTGAAATCAATGGAAACCAACCCAATTAATAAACACTTTAGACTCACACCAAACGAAACTGGGATAGAAGGTGGGTTGAGGTCGACCAACACAAGGCTCGAGGCATGACCCAAGCAACCAAGATACCCCAACACAAGTAGGACGTCAAGCTAAAGAAGAACACCATTTCCACTTACACGATCCCTCTCCACATTGAGTCTAACCCTGAAAAAGAGAGTAGTGATCAACGAACCACATCCCTTCCAGACATACATGCTACCCCTATTATTGAAACATCCCCATCACAACCTGGGTAGATGTCATTACATCCAACATATGTCAATGTAAAAAGAAAACGAAATAGCCAAGCCATCGGGTTAATCACTGATATTACTCCATAGGGCCTAGGATGGCTTATGCCTAGGATTTCAACTCTTTTCATGACACTCAAAGGCCAATTGGTTTTACAACAACAAATTCAAAGGGAGGACGCAAGAAACTTTGAAGATATTTGTGTTATAACCCTAAATTTCTCTAGACATACATACATGGCATTTGGCCCTCTTACTTGCATTTTTTTCCAAGCCATCATTGAATTGCTCTTCTAAAAATCCCTATTTTTGAAGATGTATGTGCCCTGCACCAATACTTCCCACGTACATACTCTTCCTACACCACTATAGCCCATGTACGTATGCTTGTTGCACTAGTACAACCCGCTTATACTCGCAAAAGTTGCAAAAAATAAAAAGTTGCAAGGAATTCATTGAGATTACGAGCTATTGGGTAGTTTCCCAACTAATCCATCGCCTATGGCTCGTCACCCAACTGAATCACCATCCTTTTGTCATATAAATGAGGTGTTGGGGTCTCATTCCACATCTATACATAATAATAGTGAAACTATGCCCGTTTCACATCCCTTCCTTGCCCTAAGATATTGCAACCATCTTGTGAGAATTGCCTCAGAATTCCCCAATTTTCCCTTTTTCCTCCATCATAAACATATTTAATTTCCCTAGAAGAAGGTTGAGAGGAGAAAGATACACGAAGGTGCACTTGGAGCTTGGTGAAGAGGAGCCCAGACCAGGTTTGTGGAGCAGTAGCCGACTTTGGTTGTAAGTGATCATTGTATTATCAATAAAAGAAGTATTTTTTCTGTCCCAAATTATGGTGTGTTGAATATTTCCATTTGATTTATGTTTTTATTCCAACATCTAATGCTTATTGATATATGAAATTCATGCTTGTAGCTTTATGTTTGTCTTTTTTTGAATGCAGGTCATACTTGGGAGGAGGCTTGCAGTCAGTGAAGCTATCAAGTGTGACAGGATCATCAGCGGACGCAGAGTAGAGTTACAGTTACCTGATCCTTCTCATTTTTATTTTTCTTGTATGAGTCTGGGATATGTTTGGGGTAGTTAGAGAAGTATGATACTTTTAAACGTATATTGATATGCCTACATTGTAAACCCTGGTGTAGCCATATGGGGTTTTTTCCCGCTAGCAGAACTGGCGACCATACTGGGGAAGCCTCTAGGCTTTTAGGGTATCTTTTGGGTGTTTGATTAGTTTTCTTGTACCTTTCGAGTTTTTTTTGAGTCTGCTGAGTCTTTTAAGGGATTATGGTCACCTGTTGGTGCCATACCGATTCTCCCTACCCTGTAAGTCATTCAGTTTTATTCATTTTTTGAGAAATTATAGTGTATGCACCCTACAGTGGGACAAGCCACGTACATACGTGCCCTGTCTAGTAAACAACCCGCGTACATACGCAGGTTGTTGAAACAACATTAGTGTACCTGGTTCAAGAAACTGTTTTTGAAAAAGAGGCAGCCAACCTCTTTCCTGATTGAGGTTTATACTTCTTAGTGTTTCTTGACATAGTTTAGAGTCTCTGTTTTTACAGTCGTAGCTTGTGTTAGATTTCAATTTACATGTATTCCTTATTTTCTTGTGTTTCCTAGAATTTTTAGCTTATTTTTAGCTAAGATTTTAAGAAAAATGAGGGGGGGGGGGAATGAAGCATGTATTCATCCCTTTCTTTTAGTATATTTTGTTATTTCTTCTTTGATTGGAAGAAAATATAAAAAAAAACTTAGTTTTTTAGGTCTCTTTCTTTCTTTGCATTTTCTTTGCATTGTTATTTGAAAAATAAAAAGAAATTAGCATATTTTTGTGTTTTCTTCTCATCTTGAAAGAATTTCAAAAGAAAAATAAGAAAGATAATCCTTCTTTGCTAGTGCTCTAATAAGTTTCAATTTTCGCAAGAGTCTTAACAACATTAGTTGCACTACCACACCTTTTTTTTTCCGAGTAAATCAAGCCATTAAAAAGAACACTAAATCTAAAATTAACTAGACTTTTTGTTTGTAGGGTCAACCAACTAATTTAGGGTTAGAGCCTTGAATTAGGTTGGAGAGGAAACTCTTCAAGGCTTTTAAACAAACATTGGATTCAGAGCTAGTGAGTGTTAAAGTCCAGTGATGTGAAAGTTATCTGGGACCCCCTTCTAACACAGGGGCTAAACACGAGGTCGCATGAGGAAAGGAAATGAAGATAACCCCTCCAAAGCCAGACTAAACGTAGTGGGGAATGCATATTTAGGATCTGTCGTGGGATACTATCACTCACATTTTCCTATGGATATTTTTGGACCTCGAGTCCATTCGAGATTATCAGTTGTATTCCTGACCACTTGATTTTGATACCCTCGGTAGGTTTTAGAATTTTTATCTTGCTCATTACGGTCCACTCGACTGTCGACTGTACCCTCCTGGTGACTGTTTACGAGTTGGAAACTTAGTTGCTTTGATTATAGAGAATTACACATGTGATTGTGAGGGTATAACATGGTACCTAGGGCAGACATCAGGTCACACTTTGCAGAGTATACTTGGAGGGTGATTCTGTGTTCAAGTTTCACTTGCATTGGTAAGTTTCTCTAGTGTTGGCTGGTGTAACTATTCTTCCTACTAGATAGTTGTCTGCTTGGTTTTCCTTTAGGAGCTTTTAGTGTGTGCTCTATTCTCCCTAGTTTTCCATAGTGAGTTAGTCAGTCATTTATTTGGGTCTCTGACCTAAGGTGGTAGACCACCCACTCTGTTGATCATGAGGACATTTTTTTCTTCCTCTTAGAAATGTGGAGCCGCCTCTTTATAGGCGTTGTTTATATACCACTAGTTTGCCAGAGTCAGTGTGTGAGACATTTATGAACTTGAACGATCCCACAAGGGGAGAACTTGTGCATAATATCTTCATGGCTAAAATTCTTGATGATACCAACCAAGGAACCCCTTCGCAAAGGGATTCTTTTGATTTTCCTTTCTCCGGATACGTTGGTGTCCCTTTGATGGCCACTTTGTACATTCTTGGCTTGAATGTGGGACTACCAGTTTGTTTGGGTACCATTCCAAATGTCCTGAATGCTCTTGACACTTTTCAGTTAAGAACCTTATGTCATGGGCATAATTTTGATGTTCCTTCATTAGCAAAGTCTTATCCTCCTCCTTCTCCTACCTCTAGTGAAAGTACAGTTACTAATAACCAGAAGTATAAACGAAGTAGAAAGAGGAAGAATAGTAAGAATAAATCACAAACCTTTGCGAGTCAGGTTGGAGATGGGTTTTCAACCTCTACAAGTCGTATTGAATACCAACACTTAGCCTCTATAAGTCATGCTGGGGGAAAGAACCCAGCCTCTGCAAGTCATTTTGGGGGAAAAATTCCAGTCACTGCTATTCATACTGGCAATAGGACTGTAGCCTCTGCGAGTCATGTTATTGACCCATCAACAACCTCTATAAGTCACATTGGAGACGTGCAACTAGCCACTGCTATTCATGATGGGGGGATTGATTATGTTGAGAAACTTAGACAGATAGGGTGTAAGCCTAATTTCCCTTGTAAGCTTTGCAAGGGAGATCACCTTACTCATTTGTGACCTAGCATTCCAGAGGCATGAATATTGTGGTCCCTGTCTACAATATCTTCTTATTTTGAATCTTCTAAGGTTTCCTCACAGTATTTTCAGCCTTTGGTTGATGAAGTGGTCACATCGATGTAGTCTTTGGTTGATCCCTCTCTTTTATTGTATAGTGTCGAGTCTACCAAAGTGGTAATGTCGATGCAATCTTCGACTAATACCACTCTTCTCTTGGAGAGTGATGTTTCTACCAACTATATTTTAAGGATTTTCAGTTCAGTACTTTCATAACAAGGGGGCATTCTGCTCACTTTGAGCACACCCCTTCCAAGCCCTAAGATGGTTTCCTTTGATTGGAATGAACTTGTTGAGCCTCGCCTTCCTTCTTCTACACCTTTTCAAATAAGGGTTGAAGTCAATTCAACAAACATTTATCGATGTATTGTGGATGAAGGAGCCTCTGCAAGCATTTTATCCTTGGTTTGGAAAGTCTTGGGATCTCCCAAGCTTGTGTCTGCTTCGCATGAGATGTTGGCTTTTAATAGACATCCTAGTGAATATTTGGGGGTTCTTCCTCAGTTTCCTATCTCGTTAGGTGGGAAGAATGTCCTTGTCGATGTTATAGTGGTGCAAGGCCCGTTAGATTTCAATATGCTTCTTAGGCATGATTATGTATATGCTATTAATGTTGTGGTGTCTATGCTTTTTTGGGTGATGTTGTTGGACCTTGACCAAGTTTTGGTGAACTTGGGTCATGTTTGACAAATTTTGGGACTTTGACAGGATGGTCAAATGCGAAGCACAAGGTGAAGCATATATCATCGGATCTCGACCCCTTCTTAGGGAATTTTTAGGTTTAGGGTTTATGTAACATGTATGGCATGTCAACCCATGGTTTTACCCATGTTTAGGACCATTTTATAATGTATAAATAGAAATATAAGCGATGTAAGTAAGGGGTGCTAAGGGTGCTAAGGGTAATCAGGCCAAGATGTTATGTGCTAGAGTTGGATCTACGTGATTGCAAAGGATTTATGCTTACTGTGTGTTAAGAACTTGGAGAGCTAAGTGCACGTGATTGTAAGAAGGATTTGAGCTTAAACCTAGCTCGGGGAAGCTGGATTTGGCGAGGTGCATGAATATCTCCTATCCTATGCAAAGTGGGTTCCTTTGGCTCTGTGCTTGTAGAATATTGGGAGAAGATAATAAAGAAGAGAAGAGTTGGTGGACGTAGCCTGACGCTGGGGTGAACCACATATATATTATTTTTTGGTTGTTGTGTGCATTATAGTTGTTATGTTATTGATCTGATGTATGCTTAGTACAATGATATATGTTAGATTCAATATCTTAGTTCTTAGTAGTGTGAATGAATGCTAGATCTGATTTGTTTCTATGTGTTAAGTTCTTGGAAATGCTAGATTTGGTTGGATACTACGTTGTTATGTAATTAGGGATTGAATTTGCGATGTGAGTAAGGGATAATTTCTAATGAATGTTAACTACTAAGTGCTCTGCTAAGGTATTATAATCACAGATATATTTCACAGCTAGCTTGCATACATCTGAGTCCTACAACCACCCTTGCCTCTACCTCGGGTGAGACTTCATCTGCTTCGCATGTGTTGTCGAAAGGGCCAGTAGTTAGGTTTTTGTTGGTGTGCTTCTGAAGCATTGAACCTTGGGTCTGCCCTTGTGCCAACAAATGGTTCTGTTTTTGAGACCTAAAACTGTGATCATTGGGAACTAAAGAAAAGAGAAAGCTTTGTGAGTAGATATGATGCCCTAGTGCACAGTATTATACTTGACTTGTGAAGCTATGTGCTAAGAAGATAAGTTAGATCTGAAGAAAAGAGGTAAGATATTGAATCTTTGTGCTCTTAGAAAGGCAAGATAAGTGAAAAGTTTTATTTTCGAAAGAATGGATCTAGGTATGTTTAATAGATTTGGTCCTAGTTTGAAAACTAGGGTACAACTAGAAGAAAGAAGATTTGATATGAATATATTTGATAGAAATAATGAAAGATATGTTATTCCTATGCATAGAAATAATATTTTGACTAACAAATGGATGCACGATCCTTGAAAGAATTTTTTACAGACCCACCACTGTGATCCCAATGTGCAGTATAGGAAAGGTTGGGGATCGTTCAAGAGAAAGAGATGATTAACTCTTTGCTATAGTTGAAGAAGACCGAGACATATTGCTAAGAAATTCTCTGGTAGAGGTCCTATTTTCCTTTGTTGTAAGTCTACTGGACATGAAGTTTTGGATTTCCCTAGAATGATTGAAAAAGTTGAAAAGATGAATATGAGATAGGCCAAGAAATTAAGGATATGATAGAATCCCAGAAAGAATCAGAGACTATATTATTATAGATGAAAGAAACCCTGAACAATCACAAATGTATCAACTTATCAGATATCTAAAAGAGAAGGAGCGCATAGAAACAATAATAGGAGACTTTGACATAGACTGCATCCTAGATGAGGAAACACAGGTGAATATCATGATAGAAATAACTTGGGAAATTTTGGGAAGGCATGCTATGGTTCTTTCATTATGAGGAATAGGATTATTTAGAGGAAATCTGATAACCCTATGTGGAAGACTTACCTATAAATCTATGAGTGCTCATGGCACTTCGAGAGAAGAAGAATTTGAGATTGTTAAATTTATTGAGAACAACACCCCATTTGCTATTTTGCTAGGGAAAACCTGGATTGAGAAAGATCGGATATGAAGGAAACAAGAAGAGGAGGATATAGAACAGAAAAAGTAGGAACTAAGAGGTTTCATGGATAGGAGAATAGTGCACTTACTGGAAGAACAAGAGAACCAGTTGAAACTACTAAGGACCAAAGATCTAGACATCAAAGTTGAAAGGACACAGGAAGACTGGAAACACCTGTCTTTACAAGAGAGTAGAGCACCTACCCCGAAAAGAGAAGAAGTATCACCCTTGAACCCTATGAAAGACCCTCCACAATGTGAAGTTACCATACCAAGAGGAGATAAGAACAATAATGGAAAGAGGAAAATAGTGACTCGGATTTCAAGAAAGAAAGATAGAAAGCTCAACAAGAAGAAAGAAAAGTTAGAAAATTTACAAGACGTTCCAGAGAGGGCTCCACAGAAAGAAGGTTTGTAGAACTGGAACTTCATTGATATATCAGAACAGTGAATATTGACACTTCACCATGGCGAAAGTAATATGACCGTTGGAGGCATTACGATCGTTAGAACGACGCTCCAGAATGGCTAGAAACATAGTTATTACCAGAATGTTTTCCACTAGACCATTGGTACCTTGCCATAATGGATGGAATAGCATTGATTGAGGTGTTCCTACCCGTTGATAGAGTTTGTTACGAAGCTGTCTATTTATCTCATCGAGCATTGCACCGAGAACACTTTTGCCAATTGTGATTATTTGATCCCATAGAGAACTAGTTTCTTTCACACAATGATCATTGAGACCTCGCCATCCATTGTGTTACATTGAGTGTTGTTCACTGACCTGAGATATCATATCTCGAGTGTGAATTTCAGATGAAATTAGCATAGTTGAAAAAGACATCAAATATATTCTAATAGACCTCATGGCCGATAAAGTGATGTTTGTAGGCATTCAAGCCTCGTCGATGAGAGGAGTGCAAGCATCCCTATCGACTGCTCATGCATCTAGACCATCCCGAGTTGTGACCAAGAAATGAATGAAGCATTGTCATCACTTAGTGAATGTGAAGCTCATCCCATCTATCTTACCTGTCTACATCCCCCCTCTGGCTAGTGCGGTGAGTCGTGACAGTGTCCCGAGGGACTTCGACTACACAATCATCACTGCGTACCTCCCGAAGGGGATACGTGTAGTCAGGCTACAGTTGGAGAGGATTCTGACGTTGAAGATCAGTGAATATAAACTAGGAGACTGCAAGATCTATGGCATGCTCGCGCCATACAAGTACTTGACCAAGAAAAAGGGGAAGAAGTCGAATATCATCCCCCAGCCATGGACTATGGACATCACGAGGTCCACTATCTTGAACGTGATGAAGATACCACACTTCGAAAGACATCAAGAGGTTATCACATGCGCTAATCTCTTGTTTTCGTGCTTCCATGGTGGTTATATATGGTTGGACAGACATATCACCGTCGATCCATCACTGATCCATAGGATCACTGGACTAAGAATGCAAGGACTGGACCCACAAGAATTTTATCCAGGAAAGGCTGCAGATCGTTCCCTGGCATAGAGAATCAAAGACACCTATGGCGATGTAGAAAAGGGGAAGAGGGGATACAAGGTAGCCTCCATGCAGAATGGTGCAGTGTGCCTAGCCATCCAGTTGACTTCTGGTAAGCTAGTAAGGAAGAATAGACCCACACAGGTCATGGGGTTTTTTGTCGACCTCGCAGGAAAATGTGTGGAAGGGATACAAATGAATTGGGTGAGCTTCCTCATCAACCAGTTAGAGCAAGACTATCGTGAAGCTTAGGATCAGGGCTATGATTTCCATTTTAGTTGGTTTCTGATCCTCATCACCTTCATTACTTGGGATATGATGGAAGGTGTGACCTTACCTAAGCTTGAGCCATCGAAATGCTTAGTTGCGAAGTTCACCATGCTCTGGTATTTGAGTGACATGGATAAAAAATGGCAGTCAAATGCGGTGTTCCACACCTATTACTTACAGTTGAAGAGGGATATTGAGTCTTCCCCTTGCATGATACCGAATACCCTACACAGGTTCAGACCATTTGTGAAGTTTCACACAGATAGACATTTTATTTATATCACTGCACGAGGAGACAAACATAAATAAGAGCTCCAATATTACTACAAGATCATTGAGGAGGATATGGAAGAAATAAATAAGGAGTGGCCCACAGAGCTCCTTGTACCAGTTGATCAGGCAGAACTATTTGACCCCGACCTAATTGGAAGTCCTTTGGTCACTCGCAAAGAGTATGATGCACCCAACAGTAGCAGAAGAAAGAAAAAGGAAGAGGTATAGAAGATGAACAACACATCAGAAGAGACTGATTCAGACTCACCTGTAGGGGGAGGTGATGACAAAGTAGACAAAGAAAAAGACAAAGAAGTAGACAAAGGAGAAGACAAAGGAGAAGACAAAGGAGAAGAAGACGAGTAGATACAAGGTGAGGTAACACCGCCTAGGGACCCTATTGATGAAGCTAAGACCTCCAAGAAAAGAAAGGTTTCCCCCATGAAACCTACATCACAGAAGAATTATAAATATACTAAACCTTAGATGCAGACTATGCTCACAATGGATGACATAGATTTCATCATCATTGCTTTCTCAGATACCTCAGAAGATAGCTTACAGTGTAATGAAGACAAACAAGAGACCACGTATGAAAGAATTGAAGCAGAGGTGAAAGAGGTACAACAAGCCCTCCACTCCAGTTGTGCAGTGTATACTACTTCCTTGTCATCCAAAGTAACAGAGTTGGGAAACGGACCTTCCCAACTCCGTCGAATAGCATATGTGACCAAATCTCACCTTCGTCGTGTCCAGGAGGAAAAAGAGCAGGCCCCAAAGGCCTTAAAGCAACCAAAAAAGGAATCCAAAGAACAATGTCGGGTTGCACAACAGGAAAGAGACAACATCCAAGCCAAGTTTGCAGAGGATAGAGCACAAATATAGAAGGAGAAGGAACAACTGCTCGTAGAGCATATTGGAGTTAAAGAAGAAGTCATTAGAGAACTTCGCTCTATGATGGGCTTAGAACATATGGAAGAAAACCCAGTAGAAATACAAGTAGGGAATATTGTTGAAGCCATTCAACAACTCCAACAGAGGATGGGTGAACTGGAGTTACAAGCAGTGACAAGCACTCAACAGGAAGTGTGAGATCTAAGAGAAGAAACTGCAAGGAGCGCAGTTGAGAGAATCAAGGCATTAGCCTTGGAATGTGTTTCTCCTGAGTTTATACTTTAAGGATTTAAAGTATACTGTCAAGGAAAAAAAGACTGATAAAAAGGTAAAGGCTATTGTCGGTTTCTCAACTGTCTTTGTCGAAATTCCCAATTTTCCTGGATACTGATATCTCTCTCAATTGTTGCCCATGAACGTTCTATGTCAACCTGGTTGTTTGTTGTTTGTAAAATAGTGTTAAATAAATTTAGAGCAATACTGGTTTGATCCGAGAGACCGGCCTTGATGTTAGGTTGTCTTGCAACTGGTATTGTCATGAAGGAGGAAGGTAAAGGAGGATAAAGTTTTGTGTTTTCTTTTTAGGCTGGTTATCTCTATTGCACAATGTAATGAGAATGATGTCAAAACACAAATAAATAGTATGACCAAATTGTAGGCCTTTTCTTGTATCTAAGTCAAATTTTAAAGAAAAGAAACATTGATGATATGGAGAAAAACATAAAGCTATTAGCAAAGTGAGGCACCAATTTCAGAGGAATCTCACATTGTAACAAAAGACTATGAAACGAGAAAAATATTAATGAAGCATATGATGTTGAAATCTAAGCATCTATAGGTCTTGTATCTGTTGATAACAGATACAGAGGAATAAATGTAAATGATTTGAAATAACAAGAATAATAATTTCCACAATAGAAGTTGTACTAAATTGTAGCTAAGAATTCATCAATTAAACATATATAAGAAAGATGAGATGATAGGGAAACACATAACTCAGAAGTGACAAGATCTAGAATCTTCAATCCACACTTCTATTTATTTAGAGTCTCTTCAAAATTACTTCGTCAAAAATGTTTTTTCAGAGAGATCAAAAATCCCTGTTTTAGTCTTCATTCCCTGTATTTATACAATGGTCATCCATACTTGATGGTTAACAATCTCCTACTTTCCAGGAGAAAAATAGTTACAAAACTGCAACCTTAACCATTGCACAATTAACTTTTGTTTATCTATCATTCCAATAGTATGAGTTTCCAAATGATACTTCATTGCTTATTCGAAGTCTCTTCCTCCTTTGATGATACACATTCAATACATTTCTCCAGAAAATGGACAAAGTTTCTAGGAGGTGTTGGAAGATCTTTAGCCTCAAACAGATAAAACTTTCTTTGTACCTTTGGGAATTGGTCTTCAAAACCTTGGTCGGAAAACTTGATCACTTGCAATTTTAAACTGGGCTGTACCAACCATTTGTTTATTAGGTTGGCATTGATTTCCTTCAATTGTAAAATTTCAATCTAAATCTTCTTCAAACCTTCTTTGCAGTCCAAATGACGTTTTTCAATGTTAATCTGCCCCAGTGACTCGAAGCATTCATTTTTTTCAATGCCTAATTCTTGCTTATCCAAAGAATCGAAGATTCCTTCACAATCATCTTTGATTTCTTTGACTATATCCTTTCTCTTAGATATGTTTGTTTCCCATACCTTGAGCATGATGTCTCCTTTTATTTGTTCCATGACAAAGAACTTTAGATTTTTCGTCACCTCTTTATTCCCTGAACATGCAACCGCTTTCTGGAAAGTAGTCCTTGTTGCTTTAGCTTCCTTTTCTAGTAAAATAATATTATCAAGAGATTTTATTACCTCTTGAAAGTAATTCTAGATGATCCCTATTTTGGAGATCAGGCTCTGCTACTCGGCTTCTATCTTTGTATGCATTTCCAGTGAGAGGGTCTAGAAATCCTTTAAATCTATAACCCGACCTTCCATCAAATTTAACTTAGCCTGTAACTATTCTACATACTCCTTTTGTTGAGCAACCTACACCTGACTTGCTTGTATCCTCTAGTCATTTCGTCCATGCTTGATTTGAGTGATTGAATTTCTAGCCTTTCGATAACCCTGTTCTGCTCCAAGATTTTACTCATCTCTTCTCTGATGTTCTTCTCATCATTCTTTAACTGATCCTGTAATTGAACTATCATGTTATTACTCTTATTTATCCTCATTCTCAGGTTTCCCATGGTAAAAAAGTTTGGTTTTTCAATGGCTCCCATGGAACCTTCTATCTCTGTAGCGAAATCCTCCTCCTCCAAATTCTGCCCATCTAGCAAGACTTTATTCTTTTTTACCATACTCCCCTCCTTCATATACATCTCTTGTTTCAGAACAAACTTCCTCTTTCTACTGAAAAAACAATCAGAAGGAGGAATCTCATATATGGGGATAGAGGTGAGCTCATCATCAAATAGGGCTCCCATCTATGGGAATCCAAAGGCGAATTGTAAGGGTGTTAAGGAAGCTATGGGACTTCCTATCTCTATAGATCCTTTCCATTCTATTGCCTTAGTCATATTGACATCAACAACAGGTGATGAAGGGGGAGTAAGCTTACTGGTCTCGAGAGGTATCTCGGACCTCCTCTCTGCTTTTGTCTCTGGTTTTTTCATCTGTAAGGCCTCTTTATTTTGTGGGTGCCTTTCAGTATCTTGTGGGAATTTTTCAAGATTTCCCTTCTCTTGTGCTTCCTGTTCGAAGCCTAGGGGAGTATTTTCTTGTTCTTGGGGAAGGGTGATTTCTTCTCCTTGCAGTACTTTGGGCAGACCAGTCCGTCTATGCTTCTGAAAGGTCCAAAAACTGGCTTGCAAGTTGGACGACAGTGTCTGTATTCATTCTAACACGTCTTTATAATTTTTAGTCCCTTTGAACATGTCATCCCAAGGGGAATCCTCATGTTCATATTCTTTCATATTGCAGGGGGCCATGTGTTTCCCCACTAATTGGTAAGGATCATGGTTCCTTTTCTCGAGGACTACCAATTTGACCCCCTCCAGAAATGTCGCTTCAACCTTGGAATGACCCAATTTGAGAAGTGAAAATTTTCCTATCTGGACGGGAAAAACATGCCAAGATTTCTTTTGAGCTATCTTTAATTCTATCCCGATTCCACCCATTACTATTTGATAATCTACCTCCATGCACACTAGTCTATCAGGGAGGAATTTTGGGAGAGCATGTGGAGGAATCGAACATCCAAAAACTATGATGTAGGAGAAATTCTCCTCTATAAACCAGTCAGCAATTGCCCAAAGTCTCCCTATGACCAANGGGGGGGGGGGTGCACAGTCATATAGCAGCTGGTGTAGTGGTATTACCACGAAATGAAAAATCTCATAGAATGAATCTTTGGAATTTTCTTCCCAAAGTTTAGAATGATATTCATGAATAGGCTTTGGGTAAGTCGGATTCCAACTCCAATTCATCAAAGGGAAAGGAGTTGAGAAGCATATAGCATCCATGATGTACACAGACATATAAAAGGCTATTGTTTGGCCTTTTGATCTTGCAGTATGGTATTCCATAACCTCTCTCTCTATGTTATCAGATAAAATCTTATCCCAATTGAAGTTGTAACCTTCTGCGACCTCATGCAAAAGAGGTACCCATTCCGCTCGGAAGTGGGTAGGACTTTCCTTACCAAAAAGCCTACATAACATCATCGCCACATAAACCATATACTTGTTTAAAGACTCTGTGGCGTAAACACCATGTGTGTCGGCCCTGGATTTTACTTTGTTTCTCCACCAGTATTTTATTATGTCAGGATACGTTTGGTCTAACTCAAAACATTCTTTCCTCTAAAACTCACTAACGAAATATTTATTATAAATGTATTTGGGACAATAATATAGTTTATACATTACTTGTATATGTTCTGGTCTGAAGGAGCCGATGATGACCGCTCGGCTGTGCAGAATGCTCCTCATCTACACATCCGCTCACTCTAAAGCCCAATTGATCATGTCATTGTAAGTCAGCAGTCGCGATCGCGTAGCCACCTTGTGAAGTTCAGACTCCGCTATATCCCGGAGTTTGTTGTCGACATCATGGGAGAAGTTCTTAATCTCATAATAGAGAGTTTCAAAAATCTACCTCCAGGATTTTATGGAATTGATGGCATGCGGTATTGTATCAGATACAACATCTCTGTTTGGACTCGAGACCTCTGCAACTTCCTCATTTTTCTTGGTGGCCTTCTTGGGTGCCATGGTGGTTATACTGGACCAGAAACCTGTTTACAGAGAAAAGTGTATAAAACAAGACAAATGTGACTCACTACAGAGGTAAAGGTTAAGAAAGAACTTCGACCATGGCCTTTATTAATCTCTAAATTTGTGTTGTAGCGAGCGTACTAATACCATCGATGAAAAATAAATTCTTTAATTTGAAATATATGCTGAGAGACACGAACTCATGTCAAAAATATTTGCATTTACCTATTATTAATACTGTCATATATTGGTGATTTTGAAATGAAAAACTGAAAATCACTGCCTTCCTTAATTCTTGAAAAGCGAAAATCAGCTTAGTCATCATTAATCATGTTTTGAAAAAAGATTAATCTTTTAATCTTAGGGTTTGTTTAAAGAAAATGCAATTTTTCATTTCGGAACTTCGGGGATCGTGCCGTCAGGGGATATGTCACAAGTAAACCCTTGATCGCGAAATTGTGATGGGATTAGTGAGGCGCTAATCATTCATATTAAAAAACTTTAATTAATCATGATTAGTGGACATTTACTTTTTAATTTTTACTTTTCGGAAAATCGAGGACCGAGAGTTCGAAGGAGAAGAGTTTGAAAATGCTTTAGCAGAGAGAAAACCGAATCGTGGAAGACTAAGGGAGAGATAATTGTGTTTAGGGATTTGATTAATTACGAATTAAAGAGTTCTTTGTGGTAAAAAACGGAAAAAGTAACGTTCATTTCATCCCCCTTTTTACTTTATATTTCTTAATATTTTGAAATGGATTTGGGATTTTGGCACCGGGAAAAAGGGATAGTTGAAGATCACACCTCGAGAAGAACCAAATTTTGAAACCCGAAAAGGAACAGGTGATTCTGACTCCTTTCTATTTTGGACTAAGGGCGGCTCCATGTCTTAGGAAAAGATGAAGCTTCATTTTTAAAGGGTGGAAAAATTTAATCTTCATGTCAACATTAGGCTCCATCTAGGGATCTCGTCTCCTTGTTGGACGAGAAGAACATGTAGACCATGTGCATTCATTGGGTAATGGAGTCAAATATTTGACTTTGTGAGACAAATAGAGAGAAAAAATTAATCAATATTAGGTTCTCAACATCAACCTTGAAAACTCTACAAAAACAAAAATTCTGACTATCTCGAGATAGGTTTTCAATAGATTTCTTATCTTGAAGTTGACCTCAAAACTGTGTAAGATAATCAAAACCCAATTAATCAATCTTGTCAGGCTTTTCGTGATTTTGTTTGCATCAAGGCAAGTATTTACGTTGTGTCTGATAAGGAGATCTTAGAAACCTATGATAGAATCCAATTGAAAAGAAGAGAAATTACCAGAGTATCTTTTAACTCATGTATATACACTTTTATTAGATATGAGGATATTGCTTCACTGCCAGCGAGCCTGTTCAGTACCCCGATGAAGTTATCCAACTTCCCACATTGAATTTCCTTTCACCACTTCATTTTTCACAAGCATTTAAATGTTGAGATGAGGGCAATCAATAAGTATGAATTTCCTTTCTTCATCTCTTTGAACTAGATGGGGGCAAACAATATTGAATTTCCTTTCACCATCTATCCATATAATTATTTTTATTTTTATTTTAGATCCAAAGTGAGGGCAATCAATGAGTATGCAATACATTCAAGAAGATATCTGTTTGAAAAAGGATCAAAGTCTGTAAACTCATTTAAATCACTCTAGGTCAATCTTCTCACCTGCCTTCAAAAATCAAGGGTTTCAAAGGACCTTTTAACGGAAACTTTTTGACCTTTAGTCTAGGTAACTTCCTTGCGAAAAACAAATCAGTTATTCCTATTAGGATAACTAATAAGGTTAGGATTAACCTAGACATGTTTACGATCCAGCCAGAGTAAAACAAAAAACAAAAAACACAACCTGCTCTTTTTCTTGAAAATATGTTCGAGAGTTTTCAATGACCAAAGAGAGACCCTCCGCTCTCAGGAAATTTCATTGATTAGATGTCTATGATCAGGTGAGAAAAGGATTTACTGTGGCCAAGAAGGAGGAGGGTAAACGAGGTTTAGGCAAGCTTCTGTACATATGGTTGTTCTTATATATATATATATATATATATATATATATATATATATATATATATTTTTTTTAACAACGATGATCTATTTATTGTACTTTTCAGAGTTTTTGTCCGGAATTTAAAAAAAAATTTGGGATTTCATACCTTTATGAGCTATTATATTGCCAGTCCAAATATTATTCGTTCATTACCTTTTTCATTGTGAGAGGTTTGATATGAGTACCTGTGCATTTCAACACTTTCAGTACCTCAAGTCCGTTGTCTCGCGATAAAATTTTCATGTGAATAACATAACATTACAGTCGTTAGGAAATGACATGAAAGAAGCTTTTGTTTATTTTATTTTATATGCATGTTTTAATATATATATATATATATATATATATAT
>ML781264.1:274609-291457 GCA_009831015.1 Picea engelmannii
AAACATGAAAACAAACCGGTATATACAATGATAATTTAGAAACACATTATTGCATGAAGTGTTTGAGATGTCGCCCATTTACAGGGCCATTAAGAATGTCTCCATCCAGGTTTTCTAATAACCAAGCATTTTTTCCTTCCAAGGCCAAAATTCTGTATGGACCAGACCAGATTGGATCGAATTTGCCATGTTTTGCAGCGTCTTCCTTTCTACCTTCCCATTTTAATACCAAGTCGCCAGGGAGAAATTCTATATCTTTTTCTTTCTAATCGAATAAGGCTTTCATTTTGTTCTGATACCTTTGCAACCTTTCATTTACTTCAGCCCTATTTTGTTGGACTTCGACCAGCTAGTTTATTCTCCTGGTAACATCATTGGGCTCTTCATTGGAATCTTCCCAGAGTTTCATTACTGGTAGAGCAATATTTATTGGCAAAACGACATTAGTGCCATATACCATCTGGAAAGGGGAAATCTCGATTGATCTTTTGGTACTTATTCTATTGGCCCATAAAACATATTTTAAATGGGCATGCCACACTTTTTTGTTTTCAATCAAAACTTTTTTTATCATGGTAATCAGGCTTTTGTTGGATGATTCAGCCAGACCATTTCCTTGTGGGTAGTAAGTTGTGGAGTGCCCTAGTATGATGTTATATTTTTGACAAAAATTTATCATGGCCCTCGATTTAAATGCATGTGCGTTGTTAGTGACTATTTTTCGAGGGAAACCAAATCTGGATAAGATATTATCTTCCAAGAAACCGATTACTACTGAGTCAGTTGCATTCCTTGTAGGGATAGCTTCTACCCACTTAGTGAAATAATCAGTAGCAGTTAGGATCCATTTGTGTTGTGCACTAGAGTGTGGATGAATTTCTCTGATGAAATCAAGTCCCCATTGTTGAAACGGGGCTTCGATTTTAACTGGAATCGGGGGTAAAGCTGGGACTCTAAGTTTTCCTGTGAACAACTGGCATGGGACGTAATTTCAAACTTTAGTGTTCACTTCTGTGAACAATTTGGGCCAGTAGTATCCGACTCTTAAGATTTTATACGTTGTTTCTCACCAAACATGATGTCCTCCACATACTCTGACATGGAATTCATCTATAACCCCTTATGTTTCAGTCTCAACTAAGCACCTTAGTAGAAAACCCAAGGGATCTTTCCAAAACAACTTAGCATCTATGATACAGTATTTTACAGCATGTAACTTTAGCGTCCTAGTTTTTGACAGGGTTAACTCACTAGGGCATTAAAGTGTGAGTAGGTAATGGACAATGTCACGATACCAAGATGAAGCCGAAAACTTGTCTTGGATTTCGGTTGTAGGTACAGTGATATCAAGCTCATCTATTTCTAGGAATCCCTCATCCTCTTGCAGCTGATTTATTCCAAGCGCTTTTAAATTTGATTCGGCAAGCAATTTGGCTAAACCTTGACCTTTGATAATTTTAGTTGGCTTGACTTCTAGATCAAACTCCTGGATCTTAACTAACCACCTGCCTCTTCTTCCATCGATGTATGTTTGCACCAGGATGTCTTTAACAGAGCTAGAGGGTACATAGACTATGATCTTTGAATGTAACACATAAGTTCTGAAAGCCTTCAGAGACTTCACCATTGCGTAGGCCTGTTTCTCCATTGTATCATATTTCAACTCAGCATCTCTGAGGCTTTGGCTAAAAAATGCAATAGGCCGCTCAAAAATTTCTTCATTTTTTTGTAACAAGATAGCTGCAATGGTATGTTCTGAGGCAAAAGAACAAATCAAAAACTCTTTCGTGTAATCTGGACTTGCCAAGACTGGTGCTTCACTTATTACTTTCTTGATGTGTTGAAATGACGCTTTGGATTCGCTAGTCCATCTCACCTCGTTGTCTTTTTTGAGCATATCTGTTATCAATTTCACAATCTCAGCGAAGTTAGGAATGAATCTCCTCAAGAAATTTATTTTTCCTAAAAAAGACTGGATTTCTCTTAAATTTCTAGGAAAATTTATAGTGTTTATTGCTTCAAAACTTTTTGGATCGATTTTGATTCCTTCTTTAGACACGATATGGCCCAAGAGTTTACCTTCTTGCATCGTGAAATGAGACTTCTTGGGGTTGAGTTACAAACCAAATTTTCGGCATTTCTCAAAGGTTTGCCTAAGGTGCGTTATATGTTCGACATCATATTTGGAGAACACGGTCAGGTCGTCAAGGTAGATAACAAAAAATTTATCCCTTTCACCCATGAAAGTGATATCCATGGCCTGCTAAAAAGTATCACCTGCATTCATCAAACCAAAGGGCATTTTATCGTACATAAAAGTACCCCATGGGGTAGTGAAAGAAATATTTTCTTTATCGTCTTGATGCACTGCGATCTGATTGTAACCTGAAAATCCATCAATCATAGACATTTGGTTAGCTCCAACTACTTTTTCTAAGACATTATCCATCTTAAGCAATGGGTAATTATCTTTGAGTGATGATCGATTCAGGTTTCTGAAATTGACGCACAGTCTGATCTCGCCGTTTTTCTTTCTTACTAGGACCAAGTTGGATACCCACTCAGAGTATCTCAGTGGAACTATGATTTTAACATTCAGGAGTTTTTTGACTTCTTTTTCTATCACCGGTAATAGGATAGGGTCAATTTGCCCGAGTTTCTTTCTAAAAGGTTTGACACCTGGTTTTAGTGGGATTTTATGTTCCATGATGGTTGTATCATAAGTTCTCAACTCGTCATAAGACCAAGAAAAAACCTCTTTGTATTTTCTAAGCAACTCAACATATTTACTCTTGATTTTAGGAGACAGGTACTTGGATACTTTCATTAGTCTGGGACACTCATCAGAACCTATATTGCAATCTTCAACTTCCTCTGGCTGAGGCAGTAAGGTAGTCTTCAAAGGGATGTCATCATGACTAAAAATCCTTTCTAAGGGAATCAGGCCCTTGGGTATCTGATTATTTTTTAAAACCAACATCCAGTGATTTTTTATTTTATCCTGGAATTCTTGGGGGTCCTCCCCTTCCTGCATGATCCAAGTAGGATCATTTTGGTTCTCTTGGTCAACATGGGTTTCAACGAACTCATCTATCGTTTTTAGAAATTTTTGGAGTTGTTCATCGTCCTCAAAGACTTTCCAATGTTGTATGTTATTGGGTATGGAAGGTCTATGTCTCATTGTATATTATATTTAAGTTTGAAAGCAGTGGGAGGTGCGAAAGTCAAAGCTTCTTTGGCTAAAGCATCCACTTGCTGATTTTTGGCTCTTAGGACGAAATAAACATTAACAGAGTAGAACAAAATTTCTATTAGGGCCCAAAAAAAAATTCAATATGAACTTAACCTAGGATGTTTGGATTGATACTGGTCATTAACCTGTCTCGGGATCAACTCTGCGTCACCAAAAACTTCCAAGTTTTTAATTTTCATTTTCCTAGTGACCTCTAACCTTAACACTAGAGCTTCATACTCACATACGTTATTGGTGTGGTCTATTTTCCATTGAAGCCTATAGAGAAAGGGATAACGAATTGGTTATCATGTGCCACAAAAATTACTCCAGCCCCAGCTCCAAGATAAGATGAGGCACCGTCATTTTTTTTCTTTCAAAACACCAGTGTTATACACATCCTATTCTATTTGTTCTTTTTCTTTTTTTATTTTCTGTACAATTTTCTTCTATACATGCATCCACATCATCATCTATATATAATATACAATTACCTAAATTCTGATCAACAATATATACAGGATTATTATTTAGGCTGAGAGGATCACTTACTGTAAATGCTAACCTAGTTTCCCTATACATCCACGTGAGCTGCCCCCCGAAAACTGGAATTGTTGCGTACATCATATGAAGTTGAAGGGAACCTCCAAGTTTGGAACCCCAAGATCGGGACAAGAGAATGCCATATTTTAGGGGTATATCTGCGACACCTACATCCATTAAAACACTTTTTGAAGGTACTTGTGCAAGGTTTACAACTAAGTCCTTTATCATCCCTATACACTTGAATTTTCTCGAATCGAAAGAATATAAATCTCCATAAGGCTTGGTGATTTCAAGGCTGAGTCTATCCATGATTGCTTTAGGCATCACATTGTGAGATGCCCCATAATATAACATGCAGTTATGGAGAAGATGGTCGAGAATGGTCAAAGTAATGTAGAAAGGGGCAATGGTGTCTTTGGCACCTTTGAAGTGTGGGCCAAAAATTGTGTTAGGCTTTTCATCCTCTAAGTTTATAACATCGGCCTGACTTTCATTTTCCGAAAAATTAATCATTTTAGCAATTTGTTTTCGGTATATCGGGTTTTTAGCCAGTTCTACAAGAGGAATAGTTATTTTGATCTTATTGATTTCATTTTCTAGGTTGAAACTTCCAATGGTTTTGTTGATTTCCATGTTTTGAACCTCCGACCCTTTCTTTTCAGTTTTCCTTGGCTGAGGGGCCTTTGTTTCGGTAATAGGGGTATCTAGTTTTTGCATGCTAAAGGGTGGCGTTTCCGTTGTCTTTGTTTTAGTAAACTGGATCTTAGTGGCCTTATCCCCTTTAGTCTGTTTCTCAGTTCTTTTTGAAACTGGTTCATCAATTTCAAACCTCGACAGTTTTTTTTTAACTGGAACGGTTGCGGAAACCCTGTTTCTAGGTCTTAGGTTGTATTTCTGGTGAATCATGGAGAGGGACCGGTAGAACCAGAGGGGCGTATCTTGCAGCAACTTTTGCAAATATCCAAAGAGACGGTTCTTGGTTGCCCACTCCTCCTCCTTGACCACCCGCGGTAGCACCTCCAACCCCACCTCCTTCGGTCGCGGCCATTGTGGAGTTAATGGTTAAAGTTTGGGGGTTGTAAGGACGGGTTTCAAGAAACTGATTATCGAAGGGGAAGAAACTTGAGAAAGAAGAGCTTGGGGAATGTGGACTGGTTTCTTCAGAACCACAGGGTGAGAAAACAGGAGAATCAACAAAAGTTGAGTCAATATATATAGGATAATTGTTTGAGTTTTGAGATGTAGGAAACTGAACTTCGAGAAAGAAGGGAGAATGAGTCTCTACAGGAAGTGAGGCAACTCTTTGTTTTCTATTGGTGTGAGAAAAGATTGAGAAAGCCTTAGTCTCAAAGACCGGAAGAACCAGATCTGATTTAGGGGGTGTGACTTTATCAACGGGGTATTTCCTGTAAAGGGGTGGAATACTTGATTCACCACGTTCATCTTCTGAGTCAAATTATGTAAACTTAGGTCGAAATTTTTTATTTGTGGATGGGACAGTCTGGTGGAAGTATCTTCTTGATTTTAGAATTTTTTCGAGGTCTGAAAAAGGTGAAATCTGCTTGTTGTCTGGATTCTTTTTGGTGTTTTTTTGGTTAAGAGCCATCTTAAACAATGTGGAGTTGCCAAGTGAAAGATAAAGGTAGCCTTAGAATGTTTTCAATATTTCTTCACTATTAAAGAAAGAAAGCATCAATATTGTTCTCCCCAGGGAAAAAACTTCATTTCTTCGTTCCCCGACAACGGTGCCAAAAAGATGTTGTTCCTGAGTTTATACTTTAGGGATTTAAAGAATACTGTCAAGGCATCTGAAAAAAAAGAGGGAGATAGGAATAGAAAAAAGACTGATAAAAAGGTAAAGGCTATTGTCAATTTATCAACTGTCTCTGTCAACCCATGAACTGTCTCTGTCAACCCATGAACTGTCTACCCATGAACTGTCTCTGTCAACCCATGAACTGTCTATTGTCGATTTATATACTGATATCTCTCTCAATTGTTGCCCATGAACATTCTAAGTCAACCCGGTTGTTTTTTGTTTGTAAAATAGTGTTAAATAAATTTAGAGCAACACTGGTTTGATCCAAGAGATCGGGCTCGATGTTAGGTTGCCTTGCAACTGGTACTATCATGAAGGAGGAAAGTAAAGGAGGATAAAGTTTTGTGTTTTCTTTTTAGGTTGGTTATCTCTATTCCATAATGTAATGAGAATGATGTCAAAACACAAATAAATAGTATGACCAAATTGTAGGCCTTCTCTTGTATCTGAGTCAAATTTTAAAGAAAAGAAACATGCATGATATGGAGAAAAACATAAAGCTATTAGCAAAGTGAGGCATCAATTTCAGAGGAATCTCACATTGTAATAGAAGACTATGAAATGAGAAAAATATTAATGAAGCATATGATGTTGAAATCTAAGCATCTACAGGTCTTGTATCTTTTGATAACAGATACAGAGGAAAAATTGTAAATGATTTGAAATAACAAGAATAATAATTTCCACAGTAGAGGTTGTACCAAATTGTAGCTAAGAATTCATCAATTAAACATATATAAGAAAGATGAGATGACAGGGAAACACAAAACTCAGAAGTGACAAGATCTGGAATCTTCAATCCACATTTCTATTTATTTAGAGTCCCCTCAAAATTACTTCATCAAAAATGTTTTTTCAAAGATATAAAAAATCCTCGTTTTAGTCTTCGTTCCCTGTATTTATACAATGGTCATCCATACTTGATGGTTAACAATCTCCTACTTTCTAGGATAAAAATAGTTACAAAACTGCAACCTTAACCATTGCACAATTAACTTTTTTTTATCTATCATTCCAATAGTATGAGTTTCCAAACGATACTTCATTTCTTAGTCGAAGTCTCTTCCTCCTTTGATGCTACACATTCAATACATTTCTCCAAAAAATGGACAAAGTTTCTAGGAGGTGTTGGAATATCTTTAGCCTCAAATAGATAAAACTTTCTTTGTACCTTTGGGAACTGGTCTTCAAAACCTTGGTCGGAAAACTTGATCACTTGCAATTTTAAATTGGGTTGTACCAACCATATGTTTATTAGGTTGGCATTGATTTCCTTCAATTGTAAAATTTCAATCTAAATCTTCTTCAAACCTTCTTTGCAGTCCAACTATTGTTTTTCAATGTTTATCTTCCCCAGTGACTCGAAGCAGTCATTTTTTTCAATGCCTAATGCTTGCTTATCCAAAGAATCGAAGATTCCTTCAGAGTCACCTTTGATTTCTTTAAATATATTCTTGCTCTCAGATATATTTGTTTCCCATACCTTGATCATGGTGTCTCCTTTTATATGTTCCATGACATAGAGCTTTAGATTTTTCATCACCTCTTTATTCCCTGAACATGCAACCTCTTTCTGGAAAGTATTCCTTGCTTCTTTAGCTTCCTTTTCTAGTAAAATAATATTATCAAGATATTTTATTTCCCATTGAAAGTAATTATGGATGATCCCTATTTTGGAGATCAGTCTCTGTTGCTCAGCTTCTATCCTTGTATGCATTTCCAGCGAGAGGATCTGGAAATCCTTTAAATCTATAACTCGGCCTTCCATCAAATTTAACTTAGCTTGTAACTATTCTGCATGATCCTTTTGTTGAGTAACCTGCACCTGAATTGCTTGTATCCTCTAGTTCATTTCATCCAGGCTTGATTTGAGTGATTGAATTTCTAGCCTTTCGACAGCCCTGGTCTGCTCCAAGCTTTTACTCATCTCTTCTCTGATGTTCTTCTCAACATTCTTTAACTGATCCTATACTTGAACTATCATGTTATTACTCTTATTTATCCTATCATGTCAGTATCCTGTGGGACTTTTTCGAGATTTCCCTTCTCCTATGCTTCATGTTCGAAGCCTGGGGGAGTATTTTCTTGTTCCTGGGGAAGGGTGATTTCTTCTCCTTGTAGTACTTTAGGCAGACCATTCCATCTATGCTTCTGAAAGGTATGAAAACTGGCTTGTAATTTGAACGACAGTGTCTGTACTCATTCTAACACCTCTTTATAAGTCGTAGTCCCTTTGAACATGTCAACCCAAGGGGACTCCTCATGCTCATATGCTTTCATATTGCAGTGGGCCATGTGTTTCCTCCCTAACTGGTAAGGATCGTTCTGCCTGTGCTCGAGGTATACCAATTTGACCCCCTCTAGTGTTGTCGCTTCAACCTTGGAATGACCTAGGTTGAGAAGTGAAAATTTTCCAATCTGAACGGGAAAAGAAGGATAATATTTCTTTTGATCTATATTTAATTCTATCCCGATTCCACTCGTTACTATTTGTTAATATACCTCCCTACACACTAGTTTGTTAGGGAGGAATTTTGGGAGCGCATGTGGAGGAATCCAACATCCAAAAACTCTGATGTAGGAGAAATTCTCCTCTATAAACCAGTCAGTGATTGTCTGAAGGCTCCCTATCACCAACTCTAAACTGAGGGGGGGGGGGGTGCACAGTCGTATAGCATCTGGTGTAGTGGTATTACCACGAAATGAAAAATCTCATAGAATGAATCTTTGACATTTTATTCCAAAAGTTTAGAATGATATTCATGAATAGGCTCCAGGTAAGTCGGATTCCAACTCCAATTCATCAAAGGGAAAGGAGTTGAGAAGCATATAGAATCCATGATCTATGTGGACATATAAAAGGTTGTTGTTTGGTCTTTTGATCTTGCAGTCTGGTATTCCATAACCTCTCTCGCTATGTTATCAGATAAAATCTTGTCCCAATTGAAGTTGTAACCTTCTGCAACCTCATGCAAAAGAGGTACCCATTCCGTTGGGAAGTGGGTAGAAATTTTCTTACCAAAAAACTTACATAACATCATCACCACATAAACCATATACTCATTTAAAGACGTTGTGGCGTAAACACCATGTGTGTCGGCCTTGAATTTTTCTTTGTTTCTCCATCAGTCTTTTATTATGTTAGAATACGTTTTTTCTGACTCAAAACATTCTTTCCTCTGAAAATCACTAACAAAATGTTTATTATAAATGTATTTGGGATAGGAAGACAATTTATAGATTACTTGTATATGTTCTGGTCTGAAGGAGCCGATGACGACCCCTCGACTGTCCAGAATGCTCCTCATCTACACGTCTGCTCGCTCTAAAGCCCAACTGATCATGTCGTTGTAAGTCAGGAGTCGCGGTCGTGTAACCACCTTGTGAAGTTCAGACTCTGCTATATCTCGAAGTTTGTTTTTGGCATCATGGGGGAAGTTCTTAATCTCATAATCAAGAGTTTTGAAAATCTACCTCTAGGATTTTATGGAATTGATGGCATGCGGTATTGTATCAGATACAACATCTTTGTCTGGACTTGAGACCTCTACAACTTCCTCATTTTTCTTGGTGGCCTTCTTGGGCAACATGGTGGTTATACTGGACCAAAAACCTATTTAGAGAGAAAAGTGTATAAAACTAGACTAATGTGACTCGCTACAGAGGTAAAGGTTAAGAATGAACTTCGACACACAGGACCTTTATTAATCTCTAAATTTGTGTTGTAGCGTGCGTACTGATACCATCGGCAAAAATAAATGATTTAATTTGAAAGATATGATTAGAGATACGAAGTCACGTAAAAAATATTTGCATTTACCCGTTATTAATACTGCCATATATCGGTGATTTCGAAACTAAAAACCCGAAAATCACTGCCTTCCTTAATTACCGAAAAGCGAAAAGTAGCTTAGTCATCATTAATCATGTTTTGAAAACAACTTAATCTTTTAATCTTAGGGTTTGTTTAAAGAAAATGCGATTTCACATTTCGGAACTTCGGGGATCCTGTCATCAGAGGATATTTCACAAGTAAACCCCAAATCGCGAAAGTGTGATGGGATTAGCGAGGCACTAATCATTCGTATTAAAAAACTTTAATTAATCATGATTAGTGGACAATTACTTTTTAATTTTTACTTTTCGAAAAATCGAGGACTGGGAGTTCGAAGGAGAAGAGTTTGAAAACGCTTTAGTAGAGAGAAAACCAAATCGCGAAAGACTAAGGGAGAGATAATTGTGTTTAGGGATTTGATTAATTATGAATTAAAGAGTGCTTTGTGGTAAACAATGGAAAAAGTAACATTCATTTCTTCCCCTTTTTTACTTTATATTTCTTAATATTTTGAAATGGCTTCAGGATTTCAACGCTGGGAAGAAGGGATAGTTGAATATCACACCTCGATAAGAACCAAATTTCGAAACCCGTAAAGGAACATGTGATTCTGACTCCTTTCTATTTTGGACTAAGGGCGGCTTCACGGCTCAGGAAAATATGAAGCTTCATTTTTAAAGGGTGGAAAAATTTAATCTTCGTGTCAACAGAATGAAAACAACTCAATAGTCGAAGTGTGTAGACCTACGAGTGTCTTGTAGAGGACCCTGAGCTCAGGACACTGGAGTCACAGCTCCAGGAGGAAAAACAACAAGAAGAAACAATACAAGCACAGTTGAAGCTACTATCACTGGTAGAGAGGATGAAAAGAGACCAGGAACAATGCATGGTTTAGTAGTAGGCCCATGCCATTCAGAGTAAGATCATGGAAGTAACCTAACGACTCCAGCCAGTGTAGGATGCAACTTACACACTTTTTGAGGAAATTGAAGGACAATGTGAATAGCTAGAAAAAGTAGTCACCTCAGTTGAACAACGAATGGAAGGACCTGTCACCGAGAAGGTATTTCAGGATTTCGTCGAGTAGGAGGCTCTGGTGAAGTAATAGGTTGAAGCATGTCAATCCAAGCACAAGGCATTTGAGGCAGAGTTACCCAGATCATAGTGACTCGGGATGAGTCACAAGTGAGTGTTGGGGGCATGTTGGCCCTTAACCAAGTTTTGGTGAACTTGGGTCACGTTTGAAAAATTTTGGGACTTCGATAGGCTGGTCGAAGGAGGATTGTAAGGAGAAGAGGAGATCGCGGGCTATTGACCCCTTTTTAGGGAATTTTTTGATTTAGGGTTTATGTAACGGGTATGGGATGTCGGCCCATGGGTTTACCCATGTTTAGGCCCATTTTGTAATGTATAAATAGAAAGATAGGCGATGTAAGTAAGGGGTGCTAAGGATGATAAGGGTAATGAGGCCAAGATGCTAAGTGCTAGAGTTGGATCTATGTGATTGAAAAGGCTTTGTGCTTACTATGTGTTAAGAACTTGTAGAGCTAAGTGCAAGTGATTGTAAGAAGGCTTTGTGCTTAAACCTAGCTCGGGGAAGGAGGATTTATTGAGGTGTGCGCAGATCTCATGTCCTATGTGGAGTGGGTTCCTGTGGCTCTGTTCTTGTAGAATATTGAGAGAAGATAATAAAGAAGAGAAGATTTGGTGGACGTAGCCCCACGCTAGGGTGAACCATGTATATCTTGTGTTGTGGTTGTTGTGTGCATTATAGTTGTTATGTTATTGATGTGATGTATTATTAGTACAATGATATATGTTAGATGCAATAGATTAGTGCTTAGTAACGTGAATGAATGCTAGATCTGATCTATTTCTATGTGCTAAGTGCTTGGAAATGCTAGATCTAGTTGGATACTGCGTTGTTATGTAATTAGGGCTTGAATATGCGATGTGAGTAAGGGATAATTGCTAATAAATGTTAACTATTAAGTGCTCTGATAAGGTATTATAATCATAGAGCTGTGTCCCTGCTAGGTTGCAGACATCTGAGTCCTGCAACCACCCCTGCCTCTACCTCGGGTGAGACTTCATCTGCTTTGCAGGTGTTTCCGAAAGGGCCAGTAGTCAGGGTTTTGTTGGTGTGATGCTGAAGCATTGAACCCTGGGTCTGCCCCTGTGCCAATAGATGCATTTTCCTCATAATGGAAGCATTGTCACTATCGACCAGCTGACATATGATAATCACCATCCTAATTTGGCGTTAGTTTAGGATACCCCTTTATATGTTCCTAGTGTTCATGTAGACTCTACCTCGCCACAGGTTAATTATGTGGCATTTTATCCTCGATGTTCAATTTATCTTGAGTTGTTACACATTATTTTCATCACACTTATGACCGTTAATGATGTAAACCTATTTGTTGCCTTCAGAGAGGTTAGTGGCCTGAATTCCTGAAGAAAGAAGGGAGAAGAACTCTTATTGAGAGAAGAAGTTGTATTTTCCTTTGTAAAAACCTTATTAAGAAAGATTTCTGCAGGTTGCACTATACACAGGGTGCGGAAATGCCTGATTTCCACACCTTGCTCTATAGTTGGGTTGCAGAGTTTCTGTAGGTTTCACTATAGCTAGGGTGTAGAAATTCTTGTATGTGGGAAAAACGAGCATCTTCTCGATCCGTCTAGAAGGAGAAGCTTCTATGGTGAGGTGGCCTTTGAATGGTTTGTATCTTACTCACTTTCATGATTTAGTGGGATCATCCTAACCTCCTCACCTTATCCTCTTCAACTTATAAAAGGAGAGGATATCTCATGGAGAAAGTTAGCTTGGCTTGGGATTAAGTTTTTGAGATTGTAAATTTGGCTTGAGATTGTTAGCTTGGTTGGATTGGATTTAAGCTTTGCTTTGTCAAGATACATTGTGAGTAGCTATCAGATCCATAGTATCAAAATCCTTGGAGAAAGAACTATGTGGGAAGCGAGGAACTGTTGGAAGGAACCTGAAAACATCAAGGCATCTGGTTGTATCTTTCTTCCACATTATTTAATATAGATATACTTTTCTTTCCTATATGAATGTTATTTGTTCATATTGTATTATTCCTTGATCACGCACATAGTTTCATATCAAATAGACTCTGTTATTATTGTCTTCGTTGGCTTGTGTTCCTTTGTAGATATTTCTCCATAAGCCTCGTGACGGAGATTGGATTGCATTGGCGAAGTAAGATCTTCAATATTTGAAAGGTATGTTCTAGATCCATTTCTCATTTGATAATTGAAATCTAAGGAAAGAGGAGTGTACTGTCTTGTTTTGTTCTAGTTTCATAGTGAAGCTAGGGGGTTTGATTTTTGTCCGCACTTAAAAATTAGCCCAATAACATGAGAAGGAAATTGTTCACTCATGTTTTCCATCTCGAGACATGGTCTCAGCAATTGATTCATTGGTTTATCCAGTGGGGGCATGGGAGCCCTTTCTTCCCCCTCTTGGTTCAAGTGATCTTGTTGAGATTACTTAAGAAAAGTAACCTTTTGGAGTCTTCTTTAATCCCTTTTCATACTCTTTAAACATGAAATGATTGTCAACCGATTTGGTTGTACTTCATGCTCGCCAAACTAAAACTTGAAGGCACGTCTGTTCGATGGTAGTTTACCCATTTTTCGGTCTGGATGGTCAATTTTATGAACAAAGGTATACTCTAGGAACTTCATTTTTCTAGAAGAGTATTCTTAGGTATAATTTTAACCCTGCTTCGGGCCTGAGGGACCAAATTTATGAAAAAGGAACATTCTCCTTAGTTTTGGTTTATCACCTTTTTCAGGCCTTGGAGATTACTTATGAAAAAGGAACCCCCACGGAGTCCATAGTTAAGCTCTTTTCAAACTCCCTAAAATTGAAAAGATCATCGAGTGACCTTGTTCTTTCACACTCATTAAATTGGTCCAGAAAAACATCCACTGGCATGAGTTTACCCCTTTTCCCAGCTTATGGATTATGGAGGAAAAAGGTACACCTCAGGAGATTCGTCTCGCCGGGAGAGTTCTCCTAAGTAAATTTTATACTTTTTCGAGCTAAGGGGACTAAATCCATAAAAGGGTTGTGAGTCCATAGTTAATCTCTTTTCAGACTCCTTAAAATTGAAAAGATTGCCAAGTGATCTTGTCTTTGTCACACTCGTTAAAATGGTTTTGAATAGACGGATTTTCGGTGCTAGTTTACCCCTTTTTGAACCAACTAGACTATTTTTGAAAAAGGTACCCCAATAGAGTCTTCTTTTACATTTTTTTAGACTCTCTAAACGTGAAAAAACTACCGATCTTAACCTCTCTGGGCTCGTTAAAATTACATTGAAGGGGGTTTCATTATGTCTTATTAATCACATTTGCATCTCTGTATCTTTGGCCTAATGTCGGCTTCATGTTTCTCTCAACTAAAACTTTGAAGCATGACTTATACACAAGCCTTATAGCACTTTGCCTCTGCGTCCTGACACCTTGACCCATGGAGGAATTTTCCCGAGTGTCCTTTTCCTGCACATGTCTCCTTTCTCTGAGCATTAGTGTGTTCCTTGCGCTTGGAACTAGTATGCTTGCGACACTCGTTCCTCCTTTTTAACGTAGCATTATTTTATTCTTTTTCAAGCTCTTTAAAAAATTGAAAAAGACCTAAAAAAAAAAAAAAAAAAAACGGGAAATATATATTCTTTTTTGGTAGCACAATGAGTCTCCCTTGGACAAATCACATCCTTTCATTTGTTCATCAATATTTGGGATCTAATATGACCTTAGGAAGATTTTCTTGCTACATCGAGTTGTGTCCTCCTCCGTTTGGTTATTCTTCAAAACACATGGAGAGTTTGCATTGCCTCCTGCATTGTGAACTTATGTCAATGTCATGTTGCATGAGTCTGATCATATTTCCTTCTATTTTCCAAGGGAAGTTTCACCCAACCTAAGTTGGCCTTTCTGTATTTTTTCTCTTGACCTCATTCTCGACCATCCAAAAAAGTCCAATCAAGTCCTTGTTCGAGATCAATGAAGTTCTATGCCTGATCATCGAGATCCTTTTGTACCTTCCCGAGAAGTCGTCGAAGACCTCTGGGTAGTGAAGTCATATACTCACATTGTAATCCTACCCGAGTTTTGAATATCTTGAATTTGTTTCTCTATCTCTGAAGACCTCATCTCCAACCATCAGATGTTATTGGCTTATTGAAGATGGAGACTATACTTGTATATCTTTGATTTTGAGATGTATATCCGTTGTGTATTGCTCACGACTACACTTTATATAGTTATATGACATGGATATGCAGTGTATTTGATTGGCAAATATGATTTATTTCATCCCGAGCATGGGTATGCCTACCTCAGAGAGACAATTGTTATTTTTGCAGATGGCACCTCCCGAACTCTGTTCTCGGGTTCACTCGTTTTGTACATTAGTGAAGATTTTGTAATTTATTTCGACCATCAGATGCTCTTATGACCTCACACATTAGAGGGAATCTGTTATAACCCTACATTTCTGTACACGTGCATACCTGGAATTTGGCCCTCTTAATTGCATTTTTTTCCAAGCCATCACTAAGTTTCTCTTCTAAAAATCCTTATTTTTGAATATGTACGCGCCCTGCACCAATACCTCCCACGTACATATGCTTGCTACACCACAACAACCCGCCTACGTATGCTTTCTGCACCACTACAACCTGCGTATACTTGCAAAAGTTGCAAGGAATTCGTTGAGATTACGGGCTATTGGGTAGTTTCCCAACTAATCCACCACCTATATTTTGTCACCCAACCGAATAACCATCCTTTTGTCATATAAAAGGAGGTGTTGGGGTCTCATTCCAAATATAGACATAAGAACAGTGAAACTCTGTCTGTTTCACATCCCCACCTTGCCCCAAGAAATTGCAACCATCTTGTGAGAATTGCCTCAGAATTCCCCAATTTTCCCTTTTTCCTCCATCATAAACCCATTTAATTTCCACATAATAAGGTTGAGAGGAGAAAGATACATGGAGGTAAACTTGGATCTTGGTGAAGAGGAGCCCGGACTAGGTTCGTGGAGCAGTAACCGACTTTGGTTGTAAGTGATCATTGTATTATCAATAAAAGATGTACTTTTCCTATCCTAATATATGGCGTGTTGAATGTTTCCATTTGATTTATGTTTTTATTCTAACGTCTAACCCTTAATGATATATGAAATTCATGCTTGTAGCTTTATGTTTTTCTGTTTTTGAATGCAGGTTAGCCTTGGGAGGAGGATTGCAATCATCGAAGCTATCAAGTGCGAGAGGATCATAACTGGATGCGGAGTAGAGGTACAGTTACCTAAAACTTCTCACTTTTATTTTTCTTGTATGAGTCTGGGATATGTTTGGGGTAGTTAGAGAGGTAGGAGACTTTTAAACGGTTATTGATCTGCCTACATTGTAAACCCTGGTGTAGCCATAGGGGGGTTTTCCTGCTAGCAATTTGTCATCATATTACGGGTGTAGTTCCCTCTTTCGACACTCCAATATGGTAGCGATATCATGCTCCCAAAACTAGCCATCGTGAGATAATACTAAAATTTGACCCATCGATGGTTGTTTCTTTTGAAATAGTTATTTTGAGAGTAGATTTAGCACCAATCCCCATCTTGGACCTGGAAAAATAAATTACCACTTTAATTACAAAATTAGCAAAATGACACCAGACACTTATTCTAGATCACGAGAACATTTAGTAGTGACACCAACCAGAACTTGTTATGCATGATCAGACTCATGTGCACTATCATTATGTTGGATTACTGAGAGGTGGGGTGAATCAGTAATAGAGAAATTATAATCCTTTTTATTCAAATGTTATATCAATGTAGAATTATTATCCAATAATGAGTAGTAAGAAATAAACAATCACACATATACACAATACACCAGTGTTTTATGTGGAAACCCAAATCGGGAGAAAACCACAGAATTATTTTTCTTATATGTCTTGAAGAATTACATTCATTGGAAGCACCAACTTCCTTTGTTTTCTAGCTGCAACTAGAAGGAGGCTCCAACCCCTTAGTTTCTCATGCTACAACCTAAGGGAAGCTCCAACTCCCCAATTATCTGGCTACAACCAGAAGGAGGCTATGACCCCCAATGTTCTCCGGCTACAACCGGAAGGTGGCTACAACCACCTGTCCTTGCCCCGCCCTGCCACTCTGAAGTAGAAGTAGAATGATGGAACCACTGTCACAATATCACTGTGAGATATACCGCTATAAACTTGTACCAATAAATCTGAACCATGTATCAACCATGCATCAACCTGTACCTCAACCTGTAATCAACCTGTACCATAAACAAGTGCATCAACCATGCACCAACCTGTAATCAACCTGTACCATAAACAAGTGCATCCAAC
>ML781264.1:303385-343798 GCA_009831015.1 Picea engelmannii
TCATCTTGTACTTGAACATTTAAGTGGGGTAAAAGGAGGTTTCCCCCTCAAAGAGGCTTATTATCTGAAATTATCTCTTTTTCAAGGTGTTGAGTACTTTTTCTGAGGTTTTTCTATGCTATATTGATGTTTGGTTCTTAACAATATCTTCATCTTCCTTCATTTTTAGTTGTTCGAACTAACCTCTGTAAGTTTGAAGCTTTGCTGCTTTTACTTTTGAATCTCCTTCATAAATATTTCGAAGCTTGTCCCAAATCTCTTTAGTAGATTTACAATGTGCAAATTTGGTGAATACCTTATCACTGAGACCATTCGAAAGTGCATTTATGGCTTTGGATTTATTCTCACCGAGTTTCATTGCTTTGTCATTTGTTGGTGGAACTGTTGGTGTTGTGTATCCATACACATTTGATTGCCAAACTTGAAATCCCTGTGCCTATATATATGTCTTCATCCTTATGCCCCAAAAAGAATACTTATGTCCATCAAACAGTGGTATTCCATTTTTATACGAGTTGGTACTCTCCATGATCTACCTTTTAGTGGTTAAACTGATTTTTGAAGGAACCTGCTCTGATACCAATTGTTGGATTACTGAGAGGGGGGGTGAATCAGTAATAGCGTAATTATAATACTTTTTCTTCAAATTTTATATCAATGTAGAATTATTATCCAATAATGAGAAGTAAGAAATAAACAATCACACATATACACAGTACACCAATGTTTTATGTGGAAACCCAAATCGGGAGAAAACCACAGAATGCCTTTTCTTATATGTCTTGAATAATTACATTCATTGGAAGCACCAACTTCCTTTGTTTTCAAGCTGCATCTGGAAGGAGGCTCCATCCCCCTAGTTTCTCAGGCTACAACCTAAGGGAATCTCCAACTTCCTAATTCTCTGGCTACAACCAGAAGGAGGCTATGACCCCCAATGTTCTCCGACTACAATCGGAAGCTGGATACAACCACCTGTCCTTGCCCCATCCTGCCACCCTGAAGTAGAAGTAGAATGATGGAACCACTCCCACACTATCACTTTGAGATATACCGCTGTAAACCTGTACCAATAAATCTGAACCATGCATCAACCATGCGTCAACCTGTAATCAACCTGTACCATAAACAAGTGCATCAACCATGCACCAACCTGTAATCAACCTGTACCATAAACAAGTGCATCCAAACATGTACGAAGTATGTACCAATCATGTTTCAACTTCTCATCAACTATGACTCATCAATATGTACCAACATCATCAATTATACACCTCATGTATGTGTGCCAACTCATCAACTACTTCTCTCAACCATGTACTCAACATGTACCACAACCAAAAGTCCTCATCAATTTCATCATCCAAATATGATTTGTAGCTCTATAATAGACCTGGTGTATATGATCGCATTCCTACAAACCTTCCTTAACTTTAAAAACAAGAGACTAGCATTTTCATCAAACTTTTCTTTAGTCTCACATGCCTAGTTTTCGATTAGTCAACAACCCTAACTTGAAGTAATAATAACTTTGAAACTATAATGTATAAAGATATGAAACTGACACACAATGTTCTTCAGTGTGTTTTATGCAATTCCTCCAAGTTTCACTACTTGGAACCTCTCAGAAAAGGAGTTATAGCAAAAATGGCATACCTTGCTAAATTCTGTCATATTCTAGAGAGAGACCTTGTAGAGCCTGCCCCGCACAAAATATTTGATGAATTGATATGAAACTTTTACAAATAATACCAAATATTGTACCCTAACCAACACATGTGGTCTCACTAAATTTGGATCTGTTATGAAGAAGTTATGACGTTTTTACCCGAAACACCTGATTTTTACTAGTTTCAGGACTGGGTACAAACCCTATTTTCCACGGAGGGTAAATCCAAAAATACAACGGCCCACAAGCTGAATTGTTTACCACAGATACTTGGATATGTTTTCTCACTTGCATAGAAATTTCAGGATCTGAATCATTATAGAAAAAACGTTATAGCGAAAATTGTGAGATGACCTGTAAATAACATACCTTAGAAAGCACCATCAAAAGAATTTATCCTTCCTTGCATTTCGGCCTTCTTTTCTTCACTTTCTTCAGAATTTCGGCTTAGATATCATTTTTTTACCTTAGACACCTATAGATATTCAATATGCTCAATTTTGATTCAAATGAGATAGCCTTGTCTCTTATTTATACTCTCCAAGTAGCTTCCTTAAAAACATCTTCTAGGTCACTTGGCCCACTTTCCTTATTTTAGGGTTGGGTCCGCTTCTAATTTCTCCATTAAATTTATTATTGAAATAATTTATTTTGTATTCACTTTGAATTATAATACAATCATCACTTCACTTTATTACTTACCTTTTAAAATCTCTTAAACCACTTTGACTACTTTGACCTTTTGGGGCTTCTAGATGACATATGAGGGTCCTCCAACTTCGTAAGGCCATAACTCTCAAACCGTGAGGAGTTATGTCACGTTCTACATACCACCAGAAATTTCATGACATGTACTATCGATATAGAATATTATTATGTGAAAATATATCATAACTCATACCGTTACCCATCAAACAAACTTGGGTCCATTACCCAAACCTGGGGTATCCAACTTCTCATGGCCATAACTCTCTAACCATGAGGAATTATGTGTCGTTCCACATACCACCGGAAATGACATGAAAAGCACTATCCATATAGGATATTTTCCCTGACAAATTCACTTTCCTTCATCTCATTATTCTACAATTAAGCATGGGTTCCCTTACTCCACAAAGAATCTTCCCGTGAGGGCTTTCACCATAAGGGGACCACTTTGGAGTTCATCCATATTTACTTCTTATCAACCATGGAAAAACAATAATGAGTCATATTTACATCAAACAATATTGGGTCCATTACCCAAACCTTTGTGGTACGGGGCTTTCTTCAAGGGTTGACATCAATGACAACCAACCTTAATCAACACATTATTAGGTGCAGGCTCACCAAGCCTTGCAAATTTTATATTATATAGAATTATTGGAAAACACAGCAACAAAATATCAACATACTAAGATTATTACTTCCCTTAATGAGATCCCAGGCCTAGTCTATGAGTTGTACACAAAGGTACCTAATAAAATGGATGCGGCTCTAGAAATTCCCCCATATCATAAACTCTTTGCAGCTAAGGTGTGTTTTCATGCCCAAGGGTCACAAAACCTTGCACTCCATACACATCCCAACAATCAACAATAGCAACTATAGAAATGAAACATAATATTGTGGTGGTTGAGGAATCACTCCATAACTTTCAAACACGACTCACATATCTTTTAGGATTAGTCGAATAAATATTTACTCTTTGGAATCACCTACATAATCCACCAGAAATCAATTCCATTGATAACAAGTTTTGTGCACCCAAAGCATAGGTCACCTAGAAGAAGAGTAGTTTGGATTCCCTACCCTCAGGTGAGTTCCAAGCCACAATGATATCCATCATTAGAAACACAAAAGGCATCACTACCACTAATGAAGAACAATAAAGTATTTCTGAGTTATCCAACGATGTAGCCTATAAGGCCCAAATTTTCTACACTCAGCTTTAGGGATGATTTTAAGGATGAAAATTTATTTTAAAATGTAGAAACCTTGGCGAATCTTACTAATCCTTCATATGCCAACTATAAATGTTTTGCGATATTTTTGTAAAAATATTCAAATTTCTAAGGATTTTGTATAGTTTTTATAAAATTTTGGCGATTTTTAAGGTAAAATAGTTTTATCCTATAGAATTTGGGCTAATAATTTTTAAAACAGCGAATCTCGTTTTTGGAAAAACCATGGAAAATTAGCCCATGAGCGAAATTTATCCCCTAAAATCATCTATGCTCATCTTGCAGCAGTGCATCTCATGACCATCTCGATGCTTGAGAAAATGGAGCATATTGACCTTCAAGCTCCATGGGTCACAGTCCCTGATACATATGTAGTATTCCAGATCACTCAGGAGTTGCACACCACCCCAGTTGAAAATGATAGTCAATTATAGGAGTTCCTTCAAGAACTCATGGAGACCATTCCTTTTGTGGCATCTATCACACCCTCATCAAGGCCATTAGCTCAAGGATGAGCCAAGTAATAGATTTGCGGGCCTATTGGCACCCAATTGTTTTGGTAAGTTTGTGCACACACATAGATAAGTTGTGCACACACTTCAGTTTTTCACGCACATCAATAGCTACACGACGAATGGAATAAGGTGTGCATGCCAATAAATCTCTACACTCTGTGCTAAATATAAAAAGATACCTCATGCATGCCAAATCAAGAGGAAAATATTTTGGAATATTCCCAAATGATTAATTTAGACAACACGAGATATCATGGGACATATAATGGATGAGATGGAAAGTTTGTTAGGGATACCATGCTCCAAAGAGGCTATGTGGGCTACATGTGGGTGGCATAATCATGTGTAACTTGAGATCACTAGAGAAAGTGGAGGAGAGAAGAAAGAGACAGTGCACCAAATAAGAGAAGAGAATAAAAATAAGCATCGAAGAAATAGAAGAGATTTTGGTGAGTCTAAGATCTGCAACAGAGGATAAGTCAGTCCACGTTTTTTCATGGATCATGTTATGAGTATGTGTACTAGTTTTGTATGTGGATGGAATAGTTTTGTAGATATTATGTAATGGAGTTAGTCTAGTAGCATGTGAATTTTTTAAACAGAGAGGGAATGGAACTTTGTAATGCATAACTTGTAGAATGTATCAGAGCATAGGGAACTATTCCTATTGTTGGTTGTGGAGCCTGATTATCTTCTTGATTCAGAGGTATTTGTTTTCAGTCATGTTTATACCCCATGAATACTGTACTCCCCTCTATGTGGGGGGGTTGCAGGATGGGGGGGATTTCCCCCCTTGTGGGGTCCATGGGAAAGTGGGCCCCTGGAGGGGGTTCAGGGGAAAATCCCCTGATGAAAATTTTTCCTTGTAAATGTATATTGTAATTTCATAGTAAATCTAGACCATTCATTATAAGGTCGCATATCTGATGGTAGAAGTTATGTCAGGGTTTTTTTCCATAGAGGGAAACCCTCTTTTATGAGGGAATTGTATTGCAGCTATGGATTATTGAAAATATTGTATTCTAAGAGAGGAGTCTATGAGAGAAAGAAGAGGAAGCTACAGTGGGTGTGTTGTAGATTGTATCCATTCATTTTGTTGGACAATAAAAAGGAAGGACCAGGCAATTTCTTTGGTGGATGTAGCCCACACTAGGTGAACCACGTATATTTGTGTCTCTATTGTATTGTGTATCTTCTATGTTTTATTTCAGCATTTGTTTTATTTTATTTCTCCACGATCCTGTTTTTCTAAGAATTACTATCAGAGTGAAAGGTAACTCGTAGGAAAAGAGGGTTCTTGGTTCGAGTGGGAGAAATGGCAGAATATGGAAAGTTTAGGGTCAAGAAATTTAACAACCAAAACTACCAGTTATGGAAGATGAAGATGGAATATTATTTATATCATAAGGATATATTCCTACCATTGGGCGGAATAACAAATAATTCGATGGCCATTAAGAATGAATAATGGGAGGTTCTTGACAGAAAGGCACTAGGAACAATATGTCTAATCTTGGCAGCATTGGTAAATTTCAATATTTCAAAAGAAAAGACAATGAAGGAGTTGATGGATGTATTGGATAAACTGTATGAAAAACCCTTGGCATACAATAAGGTATTTCTAATGAAGAGTTATTTAGTATGAATATGTCAGAAGGTGGGTCTGTTGCATATCATTTACTAATAAGATAAGTTTTATAAAAGTGGACTTTGATAATGAGGTCAGGGCTCTTCTAATATTGTGCTCATTTCCAGAAACATGGAATGGCTTGGTCATAGTTGTAAGTAACTTTGTATCTAGTTCAAACACTCTAAAATTTTATAATGTTGTTGGTGTTATCCTTAGTGAGGAAATGTAACGGAAAAACAAAGGTGAGACATCAGGTAATGCGTTAAACATGGAGATTAGGGGAAGAAAAAAGGATAGAGGAAAGGGATCAGGAAACTATGAGATTTCTAGGAAGTGAATATCCAAATCCAGACTAGGAAAGATGGAGTGTTTGAATTGTGGGAAGAAAGGGAATCTGAAGAAATACTGTAGAGCTCCAAAGAAACAAAGAGATGGACAACGGGAGAAAAATTAGGAAGCAAATGTAACATGTGATGCGTTACAAGATGCTTTGATTCTCTCTATAGATAATATTTTTGAGTCTTAGATAGTAGATTTAGGGGCTTCATTTCATGCCACACCCCATAGGAAAAAAATTCTAGATTATGTTCAAGGTGATTTTAGACAGGTTCATTTGGCTGATGATGCACCATGAAAAATTGTTGGAATGGGAAAGGTAAAAATAAATCAAAGGAATGGAAACCAATGGTTGTTGGAAGAGGTAAGACATGTTCCAGATCTAAGGAAAAATATAATTTCAATAGGGCAATTGGAAAGTGAAGTTTGTATATCCATATTTACAGACAAGGCCTGGAAGGTCACCAAAGGATCACTGGTGATAGAAAAATGACAGAAGGTAGGTACATTGTATTTATGGACTGGTAATATTGACTCTTCTATCTATTTAGCTTCTACAAGAGTGGATAAAACACTTTGGCATCATATTCTTGGACAAATGAGTGAGAAGGGGATGAATATACTTCACAAAATAAATTTGTTTCCATATCTTAAACATATTGATTTGGATTTCTATAAGCATTGTGTTTATGGAAAATACAAGAGAGTTAGATTTCTCAAAGTTGCAAAAGAAAAGAAGAGTTAAAGGTTAGAGATTGTGCATGCAGATGTATGGGGACCATATCAGGTATCATCTCTTGGTGGCTCTCATTATTACGTTACTTTTATTGATGATGCAACTAGAAAAACATAGGTTTATTGCATTCGACAAAATATTGATGTTTTTGATACTTTTAAGAAATGGAAAAATTTGGTTGAGAATGAGATAGGAAAAAGGTTGAAGTGTCTCAGATCAAACAATGAAGGTGAATATTGCAGCAAGGATTTTTATGATTACAGTTCATACCATGGGATTCTTAGAGATAAAATAGTTCCAGGAACACCACAAGAAAATGGTGTGTCAGAAAGGATGAGCAAGACAATCATGGAGCATGCAAGGAGTATGAGATTGCATGTTGGGTTTCCCTTACAGTTTTGGGAAGATTTTGTAAATACTGTTGTTTACTTAATAAACATAGGACCCTCAATCTCTTTGGATGGTGGAATTCAAAAGGAGGCATGGACAGATAAAAAGGTAAACTATTCGTTTTTGAAGACTTTTAGTTGTGAAACATTTGTCCATATTGATAAAGAAAATAGAACAAATCTTGAGGCAAAATCCAAGAAGTATACCTTTATTGGATACGATGTTAATGATTTTGGTTATCGCTTATGGGATTATGAAAATCACAAAATCATTAGGAGTAGAGATGTCATATTCAATGAGAAGGTCATGTACAAAGATTAGTTGTAGGGAAAGAAACAGGAAAAAGAAAAACCAGAATACACAGTGCTTGATGAGATCACTGAAAAAGAAATTCCAAAGGTACAAAAAAATAAAAATGTACAACAATAGGAGCAACATGTACCTCAAACTCCTACAAGTGTTGTTATAAGATCTATCGGTTTAAGTAGACCCCCTGAACGATACTCTCCTTCTTTGTATTATTTATTGTTGATTGATTATAGTGAACCAAAATGTTATGAAGAGGCAATGTAGGTAGACACTAAAAGAAGTGGGAGCAAGGCATGAAAGAGGAAATGGACTCCTTGGTAAATAACCATACTTGGGACTTGGTTCAGTTTCTTGTAGGAAAAAGATAATTTCAGAATATATGGGTTTACAGGTTGAAGGAAGAAGATGGAGGAAAAAAACGGTGCAAGGCTAGACTTGTTGCAAAGGGTTTGCACAAAAGAAAGGTATATATTTTGATGAAATATTTTCTCCTATTGTTAAGATGACTTCAATTAGGACTATTTTAAGTCTTGTGGAAGTAGAAGATTTTTATCTTGAATGGTTAGATGTAAAAACAACTTTTCTCCATGGGGATTTGGATGAAGAGATTTATATGCAGCATCCACAGGGGTATGAGATCAAAGGGAAAGAAAATTTTGTATGCAGGTTGAAGAAGATCTTGTATGGCCTAAAGAAAGCTCCAAGGCATTGGTATTTGAAGTTTGACAGGTTTATGACATAACAAGGTTATAGTAGATTTCATTCTGATCACTGTGTTTATTTTAAAAGTATAGAAAATGGAAGCTATATTATCTTTCTATTGTATGTATATGACATGCTTGTTGCAAGGTCTAATATGCAATATATAAATGTGTTCAAGAAGAAATTATCTAATTCATTTACGATGAAGGATTTGGGTGTTGTAAAGAAAATCCTTGGTGTGAGAATAACAAGAGACATGAAATATTGCAAATTGACATTGTCTCAGGGTGAGTACATAGAGAAGGTGTTGGAGAGGTCTACTGATCCGGATTATTTTCGGCACGAAATGAGAGCGGAGATATAATAAGGAAATGCACAGAGATATTGCAGATATTCGATAATATAACAGAAATATATCAGAGATGCAACCATAAACACACATATACAGTAATACATGATTTCTATTAATCAAAGAATTGTACAAAGACTTTAAAAATACAGAGTGAAGGACTCGCTAGAATGGTGACAACTTATCTCTGAGAAGATATGTGACGGCTACTCGCATTTGCAAGAACATGATTACAATGAGGCTCTGAAGGCCTTTTTACAATAAACGGGAATGCCAAAATTCCTAGACATCCAAAAACATAACCCTAGGAGATGAAGCGCCAAAAGTCATGTGGGCCCCGTTTGGGTAAGTGAGTACATCAACTTCCCGGGGTCGTAACTTTTGCATACGATCTTCATTTTAGGCGTGTGATAGCTCGTTGGAAAGGTATCATCGAGGAGATTCATTTTGGGGGCTCAATAATGCCTTTGGCTATGATTGAAAACCCTGATCTCGAAAAACCTTCATTTAGGCCCTCAAAATGGCCTCGGAAGTTAAAACCTGCTAAAAATAGTAAATTGCCAAAATTGCCAGAATACAGTTTTGAGCCAGTCGGAAAAGGTGGGTGGCCACTGATGTCCACCTGGATCAATCCTCCCTCCTTAAGAAGCAATGGTCTCCATTGCGTTGAGTTCCCGGGGGAGAGGGAAAAGCGTTTGCTAGATCTGCATCTGGGTGAGATGCTTGTATTGCTGGAGATGTCGCGCTGCTTGGTTTGTGGAAGTTTGTCATGAACCTGTTGAAGTTGAGGTTGTTCAACAAGTTGAGCTACATGAGAGGAAGGTGTGCAGAAGGAATTTTTGTGCTTTGCTGCAACCTTGTTGACCTGCTTCTGTTGGATAGAAGGTGCAGGGAGAGAAACCGTAGTGGTTGCAATGTCCTTTTGTTCCCCTTTCGAACAGATTGTGAAGACTCTGAATTTTGCAGTATGAGATACTACCTTGCGACACTTTTTAGGTGGAATAATAGTTGGAAATACCTCTGGTATTCTGTAGAGATGACCCCCCAAAGTAACAATGACACTATGGGGTCGAGACTCATAAACAACATGGCGCTTCCACATATATGGTTGGCACAAGAGAACATCACAGACATCCAGTGGGGAAAAATCACATAATACCTCATCCTTGAAGGGTTGGATCCCGTATGACAATCGACATTGCTGGTTGACACGAAGATCTCGTCCTTGGCGAAGCCACCTGATGTTGTATGCCTGTGGGTGTGGTGTTGTCGACAATCCCAACTGTTTGACGACCTCTGTTGAGATGAGGTTCTTCTGGCTTCCACTATCAAAAATAAAATGCAGCGGGGTCCCCTTCACCCACATATGTGAATGAAAAAGGCGCTCCCCCTCTTCAGGATCTGTTGGTTCTTTTGATTGAATTGTTGCGGTCACAACAATAGCAGTGGGGTCTGCGTCGATGATCTATCTTTTACCATTATTTTCATAATCAGATTCTAAATCAAGGTTTGGCTCCTTGTCTTTGATCTCGGCCACCAATGACTGTTTTGAGCGACATTCATCGGTGTTGTGCCAAGGGATTTTGTGGAACTCACACCATTTTCCGGTGTCCTTCTTTGTCTTCCTGTGACCCTTCTTTTTCTGTGTCTTGGACTGGTTTTCAGGAGACTGTTTGTTCGGGATGTATTTTTCATACTTTGGTTCTTGCAGATTTGCAGACCCGAATTCCCATTTGTTCTGGTTCTTAAATTTCTGCTCAATTTTAACAGCATATCGATAAGAAGCACCGAGTGATGAGATGTCCAGAAAATCCATTTCAGCTTGGATGTATCTGTGTAGAGCCCCACGGTATTTCAGAACCAAATGTCGCTCGGAGTCTTTGATACCCAACTTGGTGTGGAAAGGTATGGAAGGTATTGGTGAACTCCGAAACTACTTGGCCCCTCTCTTTCCACAGTGTGGTTCATCTCATGTACTGGTCCTCATAGTTGCCAATAGGGTAATACTATTCTTTTACCACATCCACAAAAAAAATCCCAAGTGGGATCAGCCCCATATATTCCAGAATCCTCTGTGGAAATTTTCTCCCAGTAAGTTTCCCACCAATGTTTGACATGAGGGAGAGATTTAAGGAGTGCAAAGGTGATCTTTTCTTTGTCGGAAAAATTGTGAACAGAGAAATAACCTTCCAGCAGAGTTAACCATTTTTCTAGGGCTTCTGCATCTATCTGTCCTTCAAATATGGGAATATCAAAATTAACTTTTACCTTGAAAGGTGAGGTGCCTCCAAAGTGGCTTCTTGATGAAGATGCGCCTAATGCTATCGGCAGACATTGAAGGGTGTGGGCAAAATTCTCCATCATTTCATCCCTCTGTCGTGTGAGAGCTTTCTCAAGCAACAGATTGATAGGATCATCTGCTCTTTTGTTTTTCTTTTCTTCTGCAATTGAGGGTTTCTTGGGTGTGCGAGAGTGATTTTATTCAAGAGAGACAAGCTCGAGACCCAACTTGCTATACTCGGACCTCATCGAGGACATGCACTGAAAAAATGATCAAGAGCAGCCTGCTCTGATACCACTGATCCGGATTATTTTTGGCACGAAATGAGAGCGAAGATATAATAAGGAAATGCACAGAGATATTGTAGATATTCGATAATATAACATAAATATATCAGATATGCAACCATAAACACATACATACAGTAATACATGATTTCTATTAATCAAAGAAATGTACAGAGACTTTAAAAATACAGAGTGAAGGACTCGCTAGAATGGTGGCAGCTTATCTCTGAGAAGAGATGTGACGGCTACTCGCATTCACAAGAAGATGATTACAATGAGGCTCTGAAGGCCTTTTTACAATAAACGGGAATGCCAAAATTCCTAGACATCCAAAAACCCAACCCTGGGAGATGAAGCGCCAAAATTCATGTGGGCCCCGTTTGGGTAAGTGAGTACATCAACTTCTCGGGGTCGTAACTTTTGCATACGATCTTTGTTTTAGGTGTGTGATAGCTCGTTGGAAAGGTATCATTGAGGAGATTCATTGTGGGGGCTCAATCATTCCTTCAGATATCATTGAGAACCTCGATCTCGAAAAACCTTCATTTAGGCCTTCAAAATGGCCCCAGAAGTTAAAACCTGCTAAAAATAGTAAATTGCCAAAATTGTCAGAATACAGTTTTGAGCCAGTCGGAAAAGGTGGGTGGCCACCGATGTCCACCTGGATCATATACAATGAAGAATGAAAAACCAGTTAGTACACCTTTGGCCATCCATTTTAAATTTACCAAGGAAATGTGTCCCAAGACACATGAGGAGATAGAATACATGTCCACGGTCCCTTATTCATCATCATCTTGCAACTTGATGTATGCGATTGTTTGCACAAGACTAGATATTGCACATGCAGTGGGAGTTGTGAGAAGGTATATGAACAATCCAGGTAAATAGCATTGGGAGGAAGTAAATTGGATTCTCAGGTATTTGAGAGGTACTTCTACTCATGCATTATGTTTTGGAGGTTCAAACATTGTTCTACAGGGATATGTTGATTCATATATGGCAGGTGATAAAGATAGTAGGAGGAGCACCACGAGGTATGCTTTTATGATAGGTGGAACAATAGTAAGTTGTATTTCAAAACTACAAAAGGTTGTTTCACTTTCAACAATAGAATCAGAGTATGTTGTTGCTACAGAGGCTAGTAAAGAAATGATTTGGTTATAGAGGTTTATGGAGGAATTTGGAAATAAGCAGGACAATAGAAGGTTGTATTGTGACAGTGAGAGTGTCATTCATATTGAAAATAACTCATCCTTCCATTCAAGGAATACACATATATAGATCATATACCATTTCATACGATCCATCTTGGAATATGGACATTTGAAGTTGGAAAAGATACATACTAGCTAGAATCCTGTAGACATGATAAGGGAGTAACCAGGTATAAATTGAGTTCCTTCTCAGTTTCAGCTGGTCTTCAAGAATGAAGGTGAAGATGAGAAATTTTCCAAGTCCAAGAAGGATCATAGTCTAGCAGATACAACAACATTGGAGTTGTTGTGATCAGTCTTCAAGTGGGAGATTGTTTGTTGTGGAGCCTGATTATCTTCCTGATTCAGAGGTCTTTGTTTTCATCCATGCTTATACCCCATGAAGACTGTACACCCCTCCAAATGGGGGGGGATTTCCCCCTTGTGGGGTCTGTGGGTATCATCACCCCGATTGGAGGGTCCAGGGGCAAGCGGGCCCCCAAAGGAAAACTTTCCTTGTAAATGTATATTTTAATTTCATAGTAAATATGGATTGTTCATTATAAGGTTGCAGATATGACGGTAGAAGTTATGTAAGGGTTTTTTTCCCTAGAAGACAACCCTCTTTTATGAGGGAATTGTATTGTGGTTGTGGATAATTGTGAATATTGTATTCTGAGAGAGGAGATTGTGAGAGAAAGAAGAAGAATTTATAGTGGGTGTGTTGTAGGTTGTATCCCTTCATTTTGCTAGATAATAAAAAGGAAGGACCTGGAAATTTCTCTAGTGGATGTAGCCCAGACTGAGTGAACCACGTATATTTGTGTCTCTATTGTATTGTGTATCTTCTGTGTTTTATTTGTTCATTTTATTTTACTTTATTTCTCCATGATCTTGCTTTTTCTAACACCTATTGCATTATGAGTCTCTTGATGTATGCATGTTACCATTTTAGTGGAAATAATATAAAGTTGTTTATCTCTTTGTCAATGAATATGTTGATTCTGACTTGAATGGATGAATTCATTAATGATGTATGTTGTTATTATATTAATGAAATATGATTAAATTTATGAATGCCAGCTCGAGTGGATTCCTAGTATTATTTATCCCTTCATCTCTGACACAAGACGAGACAGTCTCTCTGATTCTCATGGTGTCTTGGATGAGACCTTCTTTGGTCCTAGACTGAAGATTGATATGTTGAAACCTTGGGGTTGTTTTGGTAAACTTTGGATGAACCCTAGTTCATCAAACCCCCAGTGTTAGGAAGGATGCATGCAAGTGAGCCAACAAGAATATAAAGGCATGTCATCCCATGCTTTCACTAATAGGAATGTATAAAAGTTTTTTTCATTTATACTCGAGATGGGGAGAAGATGTAGTGTTGGTAGGATGAGAAAATAAATATTATATTGGTGAGGTATCAAGTTGATATGAAACATCTTGTTTAAGTTTAATGCACCATTAATAGGTAATAGCTTGGATAGGGGATGTCATGATCCTTATTCTGAAGGAGAGTTATTTCATTGGAGGACATGACATTCATATGAGTTGTGAGTTTTGAGATTATGGTACTTGCACCACTTACATAGATTGGGTAAGGGTTAGCATCTATGCTTTTGTGATTGGTTGTAGGAAAACATCTCTAAGTGGGATATGACTTAAGTGTCTCATAATGCTTGGGGAGAAGAACATATGGCACCAAACAAGAAGAGTTCTATGGGAAGGTTTGAGGTTTGGTTTGGGGAACCTATTGAGGTGGAACGTCTTTCCTAATAGAGTATCTAATTTCTACAAATTCTCTAAGGATTTGATCTTTGATATGTTACATGTAGAGTATATTTATATGATAAAGTTGGCTAAGGGAGGAAGAGTAGGTGTCACATTAGGAGGAAGTGCTAAATGTCCTCCATGCATAACTTGGTCTATGTAGTTATTATAATGGGGAAGGTTTCCTACATTGTGAGGCTATGTAAGAATTGTTGTATGTGTTCTTGAATAACTACTGGGAAGCATGTTAAGGATACTCATTTTGGTGAGGTGAGGATAGAGTTAGTTGGCTCCAATATGCATGGAACTAGGGAAAATAGGACTAGAATAAGGACAATAAGTGGGCTCCATAGTCCAAGGGAAATAAGAGAAGAAAATGGGAGGGAAGATCCTTCACTCTAGAGAGAGAATGTTTGATGGGAACCCCCTAGTATGGATGCCAAAATGTAGTGTATGGAAAAATATGTTATGAACCAAATTGTTAAGATATCATAATAAACCAAAAGTACACACCATGTACACCAATGTGAGTGTGGAGCACAACTCAAAGTTAGATAAAAGCGATAAGTTACACAATAACTCCTTAAATAATAGGAGAACCTCTTCCAAATACCTAATTACATTCATACATCACTATTCACATGTCCTCAATAATGAATACATGATCTCTATATATACTTATTCACACCAACACATGAGCCCCTTTACTATTAGGTCGACCCTATCACCTATACATTTACACATTACATGTACATTTAGCCCCATGTATGCCCCCCTTTGGGTCATATCATATGCATTTAATCCTATGTATGACCCCCTTGGGGTCATATTATTACTCCATTTTCAAACATGTTTATTTAACCTTTTACCACATCATAAAAATATAGTTAACCATTATATCAATGCTTCTTGGATATAAAGAAATTGTATACTTAGATGATCATGATATTAGTACAATTGTGTATTGGTAATATTAGTATTTATTAATTGATACATATTGGTATTAATTAATTAATATATATATCTATCAAACTCATTCTTAAATTTGAATTTATAATAAATACATTTAATTCGGATTTGATTAATGATAGCATAAATAAAAGTATAAGTGATTAATTTGAGCATATATTTTGACTTATAAAATAATATAATGATGTGTTTGGATTATTAACTTTGGTAGATAGTTATAGTCTATACATCGATATTTCTACAAGTTGTCAATGAGTGAGTAGTATTTAAAAGTTGAAAGTATTTAAATTACTTAAAATAATAATAATACATATGTAACATTATGCAATGTGCACAACCTTCTTTGACACAATTTATGCAATCAGTGAAATTGTATGCTTCATAGGCTAACACCAAGAGGGGTGTTACAACAAACCGCTCTAATACTCAAGGGAATCCAATTGCACTTAGTCTCCTAGATATCCAAATGAGACACAAGGTCATGGAAATTATTGGTGTAATGTTAAATGGAGTGACAATAATATTGAAACAATTATTATTATTTGATATATAAATCCCCATAATGTTTGAGTAGGTAGTATTCATTGAGAATCACTTCCACAAATTTTGACTTATTTTAATCAACTATCCAAGATTTATGTTGGAATTTATATCATGCATATGGCTACTTAATTTGAAATACTTGAAACTTATTCTTCCATACATGTAATTGAATTGCATTGGCTAGTTTGAGTGATTGCACCCCTTAATTGATTTGCTTAGCTTAAATAGAAATTTAAACATGTCTATATGGTGTTAGTTTGAGCTCTAAGATCATTAGAGGAAAATTGAGCTTAAATAAAGAGGTAAAACTATTATCTCAGAGGTTAGTTAGTGCCCTTCTATACAAGGAAGGAAGTTGGGCACATAACACTAACAAAACATTCTTCATTAGAATGTAATATCATCATGCGGAAAGAGCACCAATTACAAGTATACTCTTTTCTTCTCAGCAATCCTTTGGCGGAATTCTACTACACATACCAGGGGTAATTATCCCCATTCGAACAAATCTGCCTCACAAGGATCAACCAAATCAACATTCGGTGGTGGATCGGGTTCTCTTTCCATCAGGAAAATAGGTTATACAACTTGCATTCCATTCCCAATTAGTCTCCTTCGACGGATCTACTCCCAACAGATCCAAGTGTATTTGGGTTAGGACATTGACAATCCATATTTACCGTACACCTTGAATTCGTGAGATGGATAATGTCTCACTCATTTTCCACTTAACACTTGGTTGGTGGGACCTATAGAAAATATATGAATTTGATATTATTGGGCTTCCTTACCCACATATCAAAAACTCTTATTTGCTTGGTCCTTTGCCATCGAAAGTGCATCACTCTTATATGCTCAGTCCTCTGCCATCAAAAGTGCATCACTCTTATGCGGTGTCGAGACTTCCTGAAAGGTTATTCTCGACGAGAAACACTCTAATGGATCTGATGGTCCTCAAACCCTCACATCCAATTATCATGGATCTATTGAATCTCACATCTTCTCAACATTTAACTGACACTATCACTTTGACAAGGTTCCTCCATTGGTATGGATCATTACTGAATCCAACGAATTAGACTCCATTAGTTTTGACACCGACAGATCTACAACTATCCTCATCCTTGGATATTCAACATTGATATTTTCTCATAAAAAATTCCTCTTGCACCTCTACCCAGACCTTCCCGACTCATCTCTTCCAACAAACTCATCGACTTAGCACTCTAAGGATCTATGGTCCATATCTCATCAACCCATCCTCTGATAGATATAAAACTCCCATCATCTTGTAAATTCCCCATTGGAATTTCACTATGCATTTGTATTTCACGTTCTCCTAAAGGATTCACCTCTTGATAGATGGTCTCCAGATCTTGGAACTCTAATGAACAGTCAATATCTGATCTCTTTACCAGATCAATAGCAGTTGCTTCCTCTAGTCTAAAAAAGGATTTTAAGACGTTTAAGGGTTATTTATCAACTTAGTAGTATCATAGTCTTTCCCAGACAACCTCCTGCAAGGTTTTATATCAAATCCCTATGGATTTTAAAAAACTTTCCATCAAGCAAGAAATACCCTACCAAGGCACCCAAATGAATATTTTATATCCTGCAATATTTCCATTTCAAAGGACAGGGGAAAACATAGGGTTATTGGCCTACATTGGCCTCTCATGTTCAATCATCACAATTACTTCATTTTAAACTTGGATTAAACATTCATTCATCATATTCAAACAATTAGCATGAAAATAATACATTTTGCCACCATTAACAAGCATCCAATAGACATATAAGGAAAACACTTATCTGTTCAATGAAGTATTCAACCAACCAATTGACTGAGGGTGAATTCCTTTCCACCCAACTGTAGGATATGTTTCACTTTTCCTTCTATAATATGCCACCCCCATGTTAGGCCATGATACCACCAGGGGACTCTCATAGTTGACTATCATGTCAAATAATGGATCAGGAAGGTTATTCTCCTTCACTCCAGTGGAAACAACAAAATTCAAATCTTCCCACTGAGCTCAGGGCCTCCACAAGCTTATCAGGAACCTTTCCAACTGGATTTCCTCACCACAAGGGAGTCCCTTCTCTACCACAAAGTCCCTTTCAAAAATCCCCTTACCATTTTCATTTTCTTTCCATCAAGTAGCAAGTCACGACCCTCTTTTTCTCTAGTCTGGATATGGGTCTCCTCTATTTCAGGGTAGCCATTCAAGTCTTGGGAAAGATTCCTATTTTTCTTAGGAAAACTACCCAAATCCTTCTATTTCTTAGGTCGATATGTGAGATATTTATCTACTCACACTCATTAACATATGTTTGTGGGTCTATGACTCATCTATGGTGTGAATGTTCTTTGTTCCTATGTGTATGTGGATTGTGGGTGTCACACTCATATCTTCTCATGAATGTTATGTGTGTGTCGCATCTATGTATTTGTGTTTTCTTGTTTTTTGTTTCTTCCCTCTTCCTCCTTATTCCTTCTCCTCCATTGGAGCACACTCCTTATTTTTTTAGATCCCCACTTTCTTTTTTCATAAGTAGGCTCCCAGGGTCAAGCTCCTGAATCGAAGGGGAAACTATCTACATACTTCTAGTTGACATTGCAACCAACCCTTCAATATTCCAAGTACCAATTATGAAGGTAGTTATAATTTCTCAACTACCCAATCCAAATGTCATTAACAGGTTCCTTTTGGTCAAAATAAATAGGGTACCTTGGATAGGTTTATGCATTCAAGTCATGCAGGTGTAGGCTAGATTGTTGGGAAAGCTTCCTATTTTCTTCATCAAAATTTCCTAGTTCCACCTCACTAGTCCCACTCATTGTATCATCATCAATACTACAAGGCTTCCCTCTCATTCATTTTTCTAATGTTTTTATTAATCATAAAAACGATTACAAGATTCATTAATCACAATACATGAAGTCTTAAACATGATTACAGTATTGGGGGAAAATGGGGTGTTACATTCCCATCCCCCTTAATGAAACATTGTCCTTGGTGTTACAAAAATGGGTATGCCACCCTCATGGAATCTTCTAGTTCCCAAGTGGCCTCATATTCTCCAAAGTGCTTCCATTGCACCTTAACTTGTATGATGGCCCGGTTCTAGAGAAAATTCTCCTTTATATCCAAGATTCAATAAGGCTCAAGATATAATTCTCCCTCTAGTTCCACCTATATCACATTCCAATCAATAACATGATTATAATCATGAATATACTTCTTCAATAAAGATAGATGGAACACATTATGATCTCTAATAGTAGGTGGTAGGGAAATTCTATATTCCATTGGTCCCACTCTTTCTAGGGATTCAAACGGTTCACAATAGTGGGGTACTAACTTGGCACAAGTTCCCATCCTTAAGGATCTCATTTTGGGATTCACCCTAATATAGACATGATCTCCACCTTAAACTCATTATGGGTTCTTTTTCTATCTACATATATTTTCTTTCTATCTTGGGATGCTTTTAAATTTTGCCTTACTATGATCACTTCATGTTCCATTTCTCTTAACATGCTTGGTCCAAGTGTGATCCCATCCACTCGAATATCCCAACTAATTGTAACTCTACATTTATTACCATACACAACCTTAAATGGGCTCATCTTCAATGATTCTTGATAACCATTGTTGTAGAAAAATTCTACCATGGGTAGACATTCCTCCCACTGTTGGGGTTGATGCATGACATGCATCCTTAACATGTCTTCCATAACTCTATTTACCCTTTCAAAATGACCATTTATTTTAGGATGGTAGTCTGTCTTGAATGATAGTTGTGTTCCCAAGTCCACAAACAAGACTTTCGAGAAATTCGATGTGAATTTTGCATCTCTATCTAAGACAATAGTCTTGGGAATACCATGCAACTTGAAAATATATTTCATAAACATCAACAACATCTATATATTTAAAAGTAGATTTTATTGGAACAAAGTGAGTTTCCTTACTCAGCTTATCTACCACTACGATGATTTCAACATGTTTTTTGTGAGAAATCCCCCCCACAGATAGGTTCAACTCCCCTTGGATTGGGTTTCCTTCAATCCAAGACAAAAGTAATAAAAATGGACACTAAATTCCCCTTAAGACTAATTTATATGTTCATTAATGAAATCATAAAAGAGAGAGAGAGAGAGAGAGAGAGAGAGAGAGAGAGGTATATGGATTACCTCTTTCCTATATGTTGTCCTCGTTGTTCCAATTGTTGAACTTGATCTCAAAGCTCTTGATGTGGAAGTATCTCTCCTGCAAGAGACAAGACAATCATTTTATGCTACTATATATCATTAAACAAAAGTGTATTTATCTATGATGGACTTAAACAATACAAAGATAAACATTCATGAAATGAACAATGTAGACATTAAGAGAAATACGCCAAGTTATATATTAATAATGGAAAACATGGAAAAAATCACAACCTTGTAATTTTGTGCTAGAGTTCCTCCAAACTTTCCTTTTTCTAGCCCCTTCGTGCCACAAGACAATAGGTATGATTCTATGAACTATTCTCTTCCCCCTTTTTTTTACCTTGGAATGCACTCATTATATAAGAGTTGGAGGCTTAACAACCATGGAGAAGATCACTCACTAGATCCATTAAATTGAGATATCCAAGATTTTTAGGGAGAAAATATCTCTCAAGATCCATTAAATTAGGATATTGGTTTGAGAAAATATCTCAACCACCTAGGAGACTCTCAACTTCTCCCTTAGATTAGGAAACTAGATGTGAGGTGGATTCTCACAATAAATTAATTTCTTGTTTTCAATAAAAATGAATAATACATGTGAACATAGTATTTTGACCTTCACATGATAAATGTATCCCCCAATATGTCTACGTATCATGACAAGCACTCCCTCACTTAAGTGTAACAAATAGGTGTATAACAATGTTACTTAACTGTCTTTCGAAAACCAGTGATGGAATCCATGGAGATCGTCTCCCACTTCCATTCTGGAACTTGCAATGTTTGCAGTAGTCTGGAAGGATGCTTACATTCAACTTTGACCTCTTGACACTCCATACACCTTGCAAGGTACTTTTCAATGTCTTTCTTCATTCTTGGCCATTAATACAATTTTCTTAATGTTTTTATCATTTTCAGATAACCAAGATGACCCATGTAATTCCTTTGATGAAACTCATCCATAATGAGGTGCTTCAACTCTACTAAATCAGGTACATACAACTTGTTGTTATACAACAATAGTTGATCTGTTGTAAGCCGGTGTTCCTCATACTTGTTCATGTTTGGCTTTTGTTGCAAACCTTCCTTTATCAAATTGAAAATTTTATCCTCTTTCCATAAAAATTTATTCTCTGCTTGATGTCAGACTCACCTACACTTGTTACTACTAGGTGTACTACCTACACACTTTGGATGAGTGCATATGCCACTTGATTTTCTTTCCCTTTTATATGTTTGAGCTTGAAATCAAACTCACTAATTAGAATCATCCATATGCTTTTTCTAACATTCAATTGTGGTTGATTGAATAGATATTTCAGTCCATAATGATTTTTCATCAAGATAAATCTTTTATCGAGTAAGTAATGCCTCCACATTTTTAACGCATGCACAATCGCTACTATCTCTGTGTCATGTGTGACATATCATTGCTCATGCTCGTTCAGCTTCCTTCATTCTGAATAAATCACATGGCCTTCTTTCATGAGGAATCCACCAAGTCCTTCCTTGCAAGCATCAATGTGGACTCGGAAATCTAGTTCAAGGTCTACAATCTTCAAAATAGGGGCATTGCTCAAGAGGTGTCTTAGTTGATAAAAGTTATCTTCACACTCTGTTGACCATAAAAACCTCATCCCTTTTCTTTGTAATGATGTGATGGGATGAGCGATATTGGAAAATATCTTAATAAACCTCATTTAGTAGCCAACTAATTCCATAAATAGTATTACCTCGATTACATTATGAGGGGCTGGCCAATCCATAATTTCCTTGATCTTTTGACAGGATCTAATACCACTCCCTCTATTGAGATTATGTGGCCCAAATACTGGATTTCCTCTTGGAAGAAGTCACACTTTCTATATTTGGCATACAACTGGTGATCTGGTAACACCTATAACACCAACCTAATATGTTCCTCGTTCTCTTCCTTGGTTTTTGAATATACCACAACATCATCAAAAAATACAATAACGAACTTATCCAAATACTTGTTGAGAACATTGTTCATTAAACACATGAAGATGGTGTGTGCATTGATAATACAAAATGGCACCACCATCAACTCATAGTGTCTATACCTCATCCTAAAATATGTCTTGTTGATGTCTTCATCCTTAATCTTTACTTGGTGATATCTCGATCTCAAGTCAATTTTAGAGAAGATTGTATCTCCTCTCAGTTGATAAAAAATATCATCAATCCTGGGCAATGGATATTTTTTTCTTGATGGTCATCTTGTTTAACTTTCATTAGTCAATGAAAAACTATAAGGTAACATCCTTCTTCTTCATGAACAATGCAGGTGCTCCCCACGAGAATGCACTCATCCCGATATACCCTTTATCCATCATCTCCTTCAATTGCACCTTTAACTCTACCAGCTCTACTGTACTCATTATGTAGGGTACTTTTGATGTTGGTACTAATCCTGGTACAATATCTATTGAGAAATTGAGGTTTCCCTTAGGGGGGAGTCTGGGTACCTCCTATGGGATTACATATTTAAATTTCCAAAACACTAGTTGATCCTCAATCTTTAGCTCCTTATTCTCTGCTCCATTGAGCACTTGTATTGGATACAAGGGACACACTTTTTGACTAAACTTCTTGATAGACAATGCTGATATTTGTCTTATCGATATAGGATTTTGAATGTCTTGCAACACCCTCATGTTTCCTTCTTCATCTGCACATTCTAAGGTCTTTTATGGTAGTTCAATCTTTCTTTATGGACAACCAACTAGTCCATACCGATAAACACATCATATGATCCTAAAGGTAGGATATTTAAGGTTGCTTGTGTATGAGGTCCATTTATTTCTAGTGAATGTGCGTCTATTACTTTTGCTACCTTTCTCTTAGTCCATGTGGCTAACCAAACCAATAGTGATTTTGTATGTTTCTTTCTTTGTAAGGTACATGTTTCAACAACTTGAGGTGAAACATAGCTAAGGTTAGAACAAAGGTCAATTAAAATAGAGATGGGTTGTTGGGAAATTATACCTTCCAACTCCACCACATAAGCTAGGTGGTATTCTTGTTGATTCTCAACAATTGCATAAATTCTTGGCACACTTATGGCCACATCATTGAATATAGTAGCCTCCTAAATATGGTAAACATTGTTTCTACCATGCTAACTATGAGAGAAATCTCTCAACGTATGTGCCTCTCCATAACCCTAACACTATAGAGGTCCTTTCCTTTACTCCTCTACTTTTTCTTTTACATTCTATGTTGGCATATTACCACTTTAAGATGGGAAGTTTTGCTAGTGCATAATTTTTCTCGGATGAATGAACTGAGCACATCTCTTCAAATTCTTATATTGGGATGGTTTAAATCCCTTCCTCTGAAATCTAGGTTTATCCTTTCTCTTTCAATCCTTCATAGGGTCCTTCCTATTCTTGGATTGGTCATAGAAACACTTATCCTTTCTAATAGAATCTTCCAAATTCTTAGGACAATCAAACTCAATCCTATCCTGAGAGTTCTACGGTAATCCATTGAGGGAGATTTGTATTCTTTCTTTCTCATACTTTAGGTAAGGAAAATACCTCAACAACTCTAAGAATCTCTTGGCATAAGCCTCCATGGTAAGTTTCCCCAAATTGTTTTCATGGAACTTGTTATCCCTTGAGATGTTCCAGGATGTCAATGGAACAATGTCAAGGCATACCAGGGGGTAAGACTCATGGTGAATCTTAAATCCATGCTTACAATAAGGAAAATTATTTAAAATTGGGTAAGTGTTTCTTTCTCTCTTTCAAAACTCTCGGCCCTCAAAGAATCTCAACTCCGATAATAAAAACTCTGAACTCCAAGAGGCATATGTCCATGAGTGTTTTAAAAAAAATAGATTTAAAAGTGGGTGAAGTGGATGTTTAGAAGAAAAAAAGATAATCATATAAGGCACTATAGAGAATGAATCTTATAGCTTATGGAAATAGAACAATGTGTTGAGCAATTCATAAGTCAACAATTCTAACACATATAATAGATCATTAAAACATGCTTCAAATAGTTAAACATCTTCATATATTCAAATACATGGAGGTACCCTATTCATATCATTTAAACATATGAATAAATGACAATAAATGGTCATTTTTTAAGAGGAAATGACTTCTATTTCATAGTTATGCACCACACAATAACTCTAAACATGTTGCGTAACTTGATACCTAAGCTTTTATTAATGGGGATATGATACAAGAATCCAAATGAGAGGGGTGGATTTTACAAGAATGCATGCACAAAAAGAATAATTAAAGACCAAAACATAACATAGGGGATGAATCTCATGAAGCCTTCTTCCTTTATTATATGTATGTGCCTAAGGATTGTGTTCCGTGGATTTGGTTGTAAGAAACTCTTAAATTCCCCAAAGTGTCAACCATAAGAATGAGATCTTCTTCTTGCTTTGTAAACATCTTCGTTTGTGAGAAAACCATCAATATAATCCAATACTTCTTCTTGAAACTGAATACATCATGTCAGTTTCTTGATAATGCCTCTGGTTTTCCAACTCATTTTATTTTATAAGAACATTTTTACAATTAGAGTTAACTTGTTGACACTGTTGTGGGGTGTGTTCTCTTTTTCCAATTGAGATTTTATTTGAATTATTCTAGGTGGATCAATTGGATCCCTATCTGCTATGTTGTACGTGCTCAAACTTTGAATAGTGAAGGTCCATGGATGGTTGGAAGGATGTCTAGTTGTTTCCTCTCAACCTCCACTACTCCTCAATGCATGACACCACTGACCAACTCTTTTAATATTATGCCTCAAGCTTTAGCAGAGCTTTGGTCAATTTATATAATTTCACCTTAATGTAGATTCCTAGATGCCACTCTATTCTCATATTTGGTCTAATGATACCAAAGAAGGACATTCTCTCCTTTGTGAATTGAAAAACATGCTCTCTAAATGTCTACATCTAGGATGGATGGTGATATTCTCCTCAGAGGAGAGAATGAGAAGGTAGGTAATATTCTACAACACCTAGTTGTTACAAAATCTTCCCCTCCGGATAGGTAAATCTTCCCTTGGATTCTAGACCCCTAATACCAAAATAGAAAAACACAAATGGAAATTGACTTCCCTTTGAATTCAGTTTAACTAATTAAAAAAGAGAGAGGGAGAAAAAGTGTGATGCACCTTGTTTCAATTTTTTCTCTTGGTGTTTCCTATTCAAGTTCGATCTTCAAAATACTTAGCACAACTTGACACCTGCAATGTAATGGAAAGTAAAGAGAAACAAAGAAATCCTACTCTACGATATTAGATTAAACAAATCCATCTAGAACAATAGACAAGCACATGCAAGAATACACAAACTTGAAGGGAATAGGCCAAGTATATTGATGAGAACTTTTAAAGAGATACTTACAATCATGGATAGTATTGGAGCATCCTCTCCAAGTCCTCCTCATCCAACCCTTACACAATGCTACCAAGATCATTAGTTTGATATCCAAAATATTCCTCTCTTCACCTTGGAATGGCCTCCTTTTATAGGCTTGGGAGCCTCAACCACGATGAGTATATTTGGGGATCAGTTGAGGATATGACTCCTTTAGGTTAGTATATGATCCTAGGATAGTGCCATAGGATAGAATTTGATCCAAACCATCCTCATCTCCAATATCTGTCCCTCAGAAAGAGGCGGTATACTCCAAATTTTCCTCTAACCAAAATCATCTCTCCCCTCTAGTTAGAGACAAAGCATTGATCCTATATCAACGCTCCCCCAGCATGGCCAAGGGGGTGTTGATATATGGAGTAGCACTCCCCTATCATGGCCAGGGGGGCGTTGATATATGGAGTAGCACTCCCCCAACATGGTCATGTGGGATTTGATATATGGAGTAGATCTCCCCCATAATGGCCAGGGGGGCATTGATATATGGAGTAGTGCTCCCCCAACATGGCCGGGGGGCGCTACCCTTCAAAAATGCCCAAAAAATGGTCTATTTTTCAAGTAAAAAGTATGTTTATGGACTTGAAAGGATGGGTTTCTTCCTCCAATATGACTTAGGGATCATGGAAAATGTTATTTGATGGTTTCAAGGGGTTAAAACACATATAAAAACATATAAAATTGCATGTGATACTTAGTAAGGTGCACACGACACTTGACGACACTTGTGACACTTACCAAGGTGTATACGACACTTTTATGACACTTGCAACACTTAGGGTGAGATACTTAAGTGTGAAATTTTGATGTGTATCACTAGAATCCGAGTAAATCACCTTTAGCATATGTTCCTTTGGTTTTCTCTTATAATATCTTGGCATGTGATTGCGGAGACAACTAATAAAGAGAAGTGATTTCCTACACCTGTTATGATATTCTAAGATATGTGGATTGCAAGAGTGTGCATGTGTAGGAAATAATTCTATTAGATAGAGGTAACTGTATAATGATTGGCGAAAGGACCCAGACTCAGGGTTAGATTTCTTGTTGTATGTCATTGTATCCCTCACCCACTTGAAATATCCATCCACATTCCTTTTTATGAACATGCGTCAACTTCCCAATGACTTAGCTCTTTTTAAAGTTTGGGAGGAGGAGTGAAATTTTGAGTGATGTCATATTGACATCATCATGGCCCCCCAGAGACACATGGAAGATTCATATTGGTCCATGTTATCTCTTATGTGGCTATGGGTTTAGTCTACATGTAGCTGATCTTGATCTATTGATCATAGTTCCTAATGGGCCCTCTCTATATAGGTGGAAATATCAAATTGGCTATGACAAGTTCCTTGATAGCATCACACAATGTCCCTAATCCTTCCAAGAGTCCTAGGTGGAATACTGCGTTGGATCGAGGTGGCACTTCGTGGGAGGATAGTTGTGTTCTTGGTAATGATCAGAAACGTGGTTAGGAAAAACAAGAATACCAATGTTGTGACCCAACAATAGTGTTTTACCCTTCTATGCTCTTTTCAGGTGATGCCATTCATCTCACGATGTGTGTCTCCTCAAGTTTCCATCCCACCTCTCATTCTTATGATCTCTCGCGCAACTTTACGATACAACATTAATATCCCACTGTAGATATACCTCATTTGTAGTCATTGGATGATCAAGCCCCACACCTTCGATAACGCTCGATTCCTAGGCTATGGTCCCATGACATAAGCTCTGTTTGAAAATGGATTAAGTGTTTTAAGAGTGCAATTAGCCCTATTTTATCTCTCAATAAGCATCCATTCCCTTAAAACATTTCCTTAATCCCTCAAGGTATGATTTTTTCTATTGATTTCTCTAGGGAAACTCAAAATATGCTAGCTCTTTCCATCTAGGAAATATGTAAGCTCTCCGTTTTCCTCTATTTTGTCCAATTTTGTCCTTATAATCTCGACCAACCTGCATATTGATGATAGGGTAAAATCTGGTACTAACATTGGCTCCAGTGAGGACAACATACCCCTATGGTCTGCTGAGAATTGTAGATCGAGTGCCTTACTCTGTTGGGTTATGGAGTGATCTAAAAATGACCTTTTAAAGAATATGGTTAAGTTTATGCATGAGTTGTTTCACCATTTAAGAATTAAGATAAGTATCCTAATGAAAGAATGTTTCATCCATATAAGAAGTAAAACAAAAAAACCATAACACCAAGATTGATAATGGAGTTCAACACAAGTTTGCCTACGTCTCCAGGCCTTTGTCTCAGTGGCTGAAGGCTTCTTATTAATCTTCAATGATTTAAGAATACAAAATAAAGCCTAACATAATAGTTCCAAAACCACCTTTCATATCTGCAACTTCTCGACAGAAACAGACATCACCATTGGATGGAATAGGAAATTCTGATACTTTTGAGTATGAAGTTGGCTATGCTTAGCTCGACACCTCGGGATCTGGAAGAACTTTTTTGTTCAACTACTTGGATGCAAAAAAAGAATCCATATTTAGACTTCCCTTTAAAATCAACAACATTTGAGTATAAAGTCGACCTTCTTCTGAATAGTCCCTCGGGACCTCCCCTCGGCACAAATCCCAATGTTGCACCTTGTCAGATCCACAGAGTCTGTATAGTCTCGATTTGTGTGCCAAAATTACTGTTTTTTCCCGATTTCCATGCCCATATAAATAAGCTAGACTCTGCCAAATTTAGCGACAGTTAGCTAGATTTAGCTAGATTCCACCATATTTGGAGGATCTTCACCAGATTTAGTGGTAACCGCTAGATTGGTGGAACCGCCAAATTTTTTACCTTCCAGAAGGTGCCACATGGCACCTCCTCATTGGGCCACATCTCACCTCATCATTGTCTTGAGCCATGTCGGCATGCCCAGTCAGCCACCACATCATCATTTGTACTATGCCACATCATCATCTATACAGTGCCACGTCAACATCCATATAATGCCATGTCAGCGTCAGTACAGTGCCACATCATCATCCGTACAGTGACATGTTAGCATCCGTATAGTGCCACATAAGAATATGTACAGTTCCACATCATCCTCCATACAATTCCACATTAACATCTGTACAGTGCCACGTCAACATCCATATAGTGTCAAGTGTCACTTTCGTACAGTGCCAACTCATCCCGAAAATGCCAAAAATCACTGACAAATGTCAGCTCTTGGTGTTTCCACATCAACATGACATCATAGGCCACATCACTGCTAACGTCATCATGCATAATTTTGACGTCATCAATTGACTTTGACCTGTTGACTTTGACTTTGACTTTTTTTGCTTGTTTGGGAAAAAAAATTGAACGCGATAACTTTCACATACGATGTCCATTTTCGGAAAACAATATATGGTCAGAATCGGAACAACGAGTCCAATGCAATGGAATTGGTTTCATTTGATTATGTGAACTTTGAAATTTTGGCCTTCCTAGATCCATTTGGATCACACCTCCCCACTAAGACCTTTTGGTCCTCCAAAAGGGTATTAACCTGACATCAAGTGTGGGATAGGCCTCCCCACTTGTTTGTTGTCTTTAAACTATGTCCTGTGCACCTGTCGTATCAAATTCAATTGCATAATAACCATGACAACTGAAATCATATTGTTAGACATTTGAACTCATTCACGTCTTACTAAACCCACTATCATCCATGTAGAAAACATTAACAGTGATAACATCATAAATATGACTGAAAATTAACCAATATGTTTGATTGGCTTGCACAACATTAACTTATCTTGAAGCAAAGAATGATTGAACTTTCATTCTACAACCATCTCATGTTCATGCTTAATATCAACTGCTTTACTCGGCACAATTGTAGGTGTATTTCTTGCATAAGTTGCCTTCTTTAATTGTTCCATTGTTAGAAGAGATTGATTTTCTTTTATATGATGAGAATGTACAACATATTATGTCCCTTCTTTAGTTAAGTGATATTGATTATGTTCCCTGTAAAATATTTCTTTGAGATCATATAAATAAGAGCTTCCTAAGACGATTCCACATGTTTCTAGTGGCACCACGTCACATGTTACTTCATCCACATACTTATATGTAATTGCAAATTTTATGATACATTACTTTGTTATGGGAAACTTATGATCTTTTCTTATCCAATTAAGTGAATAGGGTTTGTGATGCATCTTAGTGTTTAATCCCAATTTCTTAACCACTTCCTCTTAAATTAAGTTAAATTGAGATCCACTATCTATCAATGTATCAATCTTAGTATGTTTCATAATGGCCCTTATATGAAACAATTTACTTCTTGAATAAAAACCATCACTGATTTTACCTGTCAAACCAACTGTTGTAATCTTAGACTCATCACCTGAATTTGATCCCAAGTCTGTTGGTCATGTTGTTTTTGCAACTTTTTTCCTCCCTTTCGTTTCTTTGAACCACTTCAGTCTCTTCTCTGGTTGTAATTTCCAACAATGCTCATCAGCATGCCCTTCTTTCTTGCAATGCTTGCAACATAGATTATCTTCCTTCATTACCGTTGAATTTTCTTTCTTCACATTCCCTTTTCCTTTGCCATCCTTCTTTGAAGATGATTCCCCTGATACACTAACTCTAATTTTCCCTGCTTCAATATACGTTGCTTGAACAAAAAATTTATCAATATTAGTCGGTCCAAACATAAATACAGTATTACGAATATAAGTAGGAAAACCTCCTATATACTTCATAAGAGTTTCTTGTGTATTTAATGGAACATCTAACATCCAAGCCATCTTATGAAATTATTTGTGTATTCCTCCATTGACTGTCCTTTTTATTAACTTAATACTTTTCCATTCAATTAAATCCTTTTCCTTATATCCCAATCGATATAACTATTTTCTAAGTGCGGAAATAAAATCATGCCATGATGGAAAAAACTTACCAACTTGCATTTTACTTTTCCACGAGATGAGAGTTGTGCCTTCAAGACGAAGCGATGCCAATCTGATTTTAGTTGCCTCATATTTGATTTGTTTCACATTACAATACACCTCCATCTGTCTAACCCAATTATCAAGTTTCTCAGCATTAACTTCACCATCATACATAGGTAAAACAAATTTTACATCAAGTTTAAGTAATGGCATATCAAGCTTATGTTTATGAGAATGTTTTCTTGTAGTAGAAGTTGAACTTGTAATTGAAGAAGAAGAAGATGGAGATGAAGGAAGTGAAGGAGGAGTTTTAGGAGGGTCCTCTCCTTAGTCACTTTTGTCTTGCTTTGAATATTCTCCTTGAACCGGTCTCTTCTATTCCAAGTAATCATCATACAACACTTTTACCATCTCCGACATGGCAAAGAAATTTATTTGAAACTATCTTTTGTTTTGAGAAAGTCCTTCTTCCAATGCCATCTTCTCACTTTGAGATGTCCTCTTTCTTGATCCAATCTTAGGATCTCCTTCTACAAGCTCTCCTTCACCACGACTTAGCTTTTCCCTGGTAATCATGCAAACTCAAACAACCAACTTTCAACCTGCTCTAATACCACTTGATCTGAAAATCATATTTTAAAGACTATGGTTAAGTTTATGCATGAGTTTTTTTACCATTTAGGAATTAAGAGAAGTAGCTTAATGAAAGAATGTTGCAGCCATATAAGAAGTAAAACAACAAAAACATAATACCAATATTGATAACAGAGTTCGGAACAAGTTTGCCTACTTCTCTAGGCCTTTGTCTCATTGGGGAAGGCTTCTTATTAATCTTGAATGTTTTAAGAATACAAAAGAAAGGCTTACATAACAGCTCTTGAAACCACCTTTCCTATCTGCAACTTATGGACATAAACAGACATCATCATTGGATGGAACGGGAAATTCTAAGACTTTTTAGTATGAAGTCAGCTATGCTTAGCTCGACACATCAGGATCATGAAACACTTTTCTATTCGGTTACTCGGATGAAAAAAAAAAATCCATATTCAGACTTCCCTCAAAATTCTGCAACTTTTGAGTATAAATTTGACCTGTTTCTAAACAATCCCCAGGGACCTCCCCTCGACATGAATCCCAATGTTGTGCCCTATCAGGTCCATACAGTTTGCACATTCTTGATTTGCATGCCAAAACAAACTCTTTTTTATCGATTTTCATGCCCAACTGAATAAGCCAAACTCCACCAAATTTAACAAAAGTTATTCAACTTAGCGATAGTTAGCCAGATTTAGCGAGATTCTACCAAATTTGGTGGTAACCGCTAAATTTGGTGAAATCACCAAATTTTTTACCTTCCAGAAGGTGCCATGTGGTGCCTCCTCATTGGGCCATGTTTCGCCTCCTCCCCAATGCCACGTTAGCCTGCCTAGTTAGCTGCCACGTTAGACTACCCAGTCAAACACCACGTCATCATCTGTACAGTTCCACATCATAATCTATATAGTGCCACGTCAATGTCCATACAATTCCATGTCATCATTCGTATAATGCCACATCAACATCCATACAGTTCCATGTCAATGTTCGTATAGTGCCATGTCAACATCCATACAATGCCATGTGTCACTTTCTTATTGTGCAAAATCAACCCAAAAATGCTAAAAATGACTGACACCTGTCAGCTCCGGGTGTTGCCATGTCAGCATGATGATGTCATGATGACATCATCTTCCACATCACTGCTGATGACATCAGTTGACTTTGACCTATTGACTTTGACTTTGATTTGTTTTGCATGTTTGGGAAAAAGTTCAGAACGTGACAACTTTTGCATATGGTGTCCATTTTTGGAAATAAATATATGGTTGGAATCGACATGACAAGCCCGACGCAATGGTGTTGGTTTCTTCCAATTTCGATAACTTTTGAAATTTTGTCCTTCCTGGATACATTTGGATCATGGAGTCTGTGTTAAAATGATAGGCCCCCAAGTACTTGAAAAATTATATGATAGGTGAAACAAAATGCTCAACAACTTACAATGTTAGAACCCTACCTACTTGCCTATGTAATAAATGGTGAATGAAGTAAAATTAACAAATACATGGAAAGGAAAGGAAACTTATTTGTTTATGTACAGGGTAAGAAATTCTACAGTATTTAATACTGCAAGAAATGTTTGAGGAATCTCCCATTTACAGGATCCCCAAACAAATATCCATCCAGTTGGCCAATTCATATGTGTTATTATCTTGGACTGCAATGACTTGAAAGGGTCCAAGACAGAGATTGTCAATTTTTCCATGCTTTCCTTTTGCTTCCCTTTTGGCATCCCACTTTAGGACCAGGTCTCGAGCCATGAAATTTATTTCTTTGGTCCTCTTGTCAAATATTTATTTCATTCTTGCTTGGTGAACCTAGGAATTTATCTACACCTAATCTCTTACATATTGAACTTCAATCAATTCGTTGATTCTTCTCTACATATCATCTGATTATGCCTCCTAATCTTGGAATAGCTTCATCACCGGGGGGATGAGTTGAATATGGAAGATGGCTTCCAATCCATATAATAGGTGAAAAGGAGAATTTCCTATGGACCTCTTTGTTGGGTCGCTAAAACGCCATCTTGTCACCATCTTTTCCTTCACTCTTTATCATTTCTTGCTTTCATGTAACCTTACATTAAGACCATTTTAATGATTACATGTGGGATTGGAATTATTATTTTCTAATGCATTTATTTTATTATTTTAAATGAGTTTATGATTAAATGCTAGAAAAATAACATGGTTTCACTTATATATCAAAGTTGGATGAGTTCTATGATGTTTACAGGTGTATTTGAAGACTCCAACAAAGTCATATTTGACCACCAAGCCTCAAATTCGAATTTCCTCTTCAACCCCTTGAAGATTTGATGAAGATTTCGAGATTCACTCAAGTATCTTGGATGGAAAAGAATCATGGAAGAGAGATTTGTGAGAGTATTTGTAGAGATATTACTTGCTAGGTGTTAGCACATGGTTGTAACCACATGATACATGTGTGGATCTAGGAGAGATTTGTGTATTTGAATTCATTATTAGTTATCTTAGTATTTGTATAAATAGGAGTTCCTCCTCCATTCCAAGAGGAGGACTCTTGGAGCATGTGTCCAACTTATGATGGAATAGAATAAAGTTTATTTTCACATAAATTTATGTTCTCTAGTTTTAGATGTAGAATGCTTTAATTTAGTGTATGATGTTATGGAATAGTTTGTTACTTTGTTCTTAGGAGAATTGAGCTCACTCCAAAATAGATTATGGTATCACTTTGTTTCATTGTATATTCTTTCTTTATTTTATGCAATCTCGTTATCATATAATAGTTGTTTCTTATGAAGAAAAGATAATTGATATATTAAGAAGAGGACCAGGAGTGCCATCCACTACCCTTCTTGGGGGAAAGGCCCTAACTCTCTCACAACTTCTCACTTAGTGTTGAATAAAAAATCATCATAGTTCCTTGTTTTCCTAGATCAATTTTCTTTTATGCAACTTTGATTAAAACCCTCTTTTCAAATCCTTTAATTTCATATGCTCACAGAGTACTGTTGTAAGGAGCTTAAATTCATTATAGCATATTTCACCTTGCAACCTAATTTTCTACCAGTGGAGAAATGACAACCTAGGATTGAAAGAGTTGGGATTTGATTGAATTTTCTTCACTTATATTTAGTTTCCTACTCCTACATATATTGTTTCAGCATCATCACAAGCTTACGAGTATCCCTGGTTGATAATTTAATAGAAAGCAATTTAAGCAATCAAATTTCCCGACATTTTTGGCGTCGTTGTCGAGGATGATGCTAAGGGATTAGGCATTAGTAATTTGATTTATTTTATTTGGTTTGATCCATGGAAAAAAAGAAGCTAATGCATGACGAAAAGATAACTTGGTGATAGCAAGATCTCATTAGCATGAGGGATTTCAAGTACATGCTTCTTTTTTTTAAAGTTTGCTTTATAGGATTTCATTCATTTCTCAATAATTTTTATTTTGTGGTGCAGTGAGAACCGCCTCATTGACTAAAAATTGGCAGGAAGATCTATAGAGAAAGGGACATACATAAAGGAGGAAAACAAATAGAATTTCAGGAGCTAAGACATTGAAGTATACATATGAGGTGAAATTTTTCCTATTATGACTTTAAAGTTGCATATTTTAAAATATATAGAGAGTCACCAGATTCTTGAGTATTCTCTCTTCTCATGCCTAGTTGCGATCTGGAGGATCAGAAAAGAGGATTTGGATACTTTTAAGCCCTGTAATGTCTACTTTGATTTGACAATATTCAACTTTTGCTACAAATTGCCACATATTGTTGAAAGGCCATATTTAAATATTTACGAGATGGGCATCAGATATTTTTGTGGGGATGGAATTATAACACCATTACAAACACACTCACTAAAAATCGCATACACACACATCATATTTTGAGAGAAATGGTCATTTTTGGGTTTTTGTAGAAAATTGACTTCGGAAACCTCTTTAGAACAAAGTTAGGATAGTCAATATTTGGGGGATTAAAATTGATAATTTTCAAAACCTGTTTCTATGGGATATATCCCTTGAAATATAGTCTCCAAACCAATTTGAATCACTTAATTTGGGTATCGTACGAAAATGTTATGACCAAAATACTGACTATGGGTCATAAAATCAACATCATGGAAAGATCACATATTGATTGTTTACACGCAGATATAGTATATAAAATCACCAGATATTAATTTTTTTTTATAATGGGAATAATAATTCAAATCTTGGTTACAATGCAACTTGAATTACTTCATTTGGAGGTCAGATGAAAAAGTTATGCCACATTTAGTAACAACATGTCTTAAAATCAACACATTTAGATGATGCCTTCTAGGTATGTTCGTCAATTGTTTTGAGATAGAAAATCATGGCATGTTTAAAACATGTTTATTTTGGAGATATCCCTATGAATCCACTTTAATTTGGATTTTGAATCACTCAAATCATACATCAAACAAATATTTTATCAATGAAATATCGTCAAGAGGTCTAGGTTAGCCACAACTTCTCGGCGGGTAAAAAGTGCATTTTGTTTTATGTTTCTTCCTTGTATTTTTTTTATAAGTATTTATTGTAAAAAAAAAAATCGCATTCTCTATAGGAGAGAGACCGTCACCTCCCTTCCTCCATGATCTCATGTTTTATTGCAATAAATTGCTAGGTTTTGTTTGCAGGTCTCGGGACGATAAAAAATCTATGCACAAGTGATTTTTGAAGACCAAATGTATTTTAAAAGGGCATGTATCATTGAAATAATGAAGAATTAAAGATCATATTATGTCAAGTCACATCCACCATGCAATTATTTCCAAACGAAGATTTCTTGAAGCCCATTATGTCATGGCATGTTCTTTCCTTCTTTCGAGTTTAACAATTCATCCATGTTGAATTCCAAACTTCCATTTGTTCATGTAGTCAACCTTAAACTTTTCATATTATCACTACTACTAGATCATGACTTCAACCCATTTCCATTAACAAGTTTCCATACTTTCCCGTCTCACCTCCATCCACCCCTAACACATGAATAAATTCACTTAGCTCAGTTACCATGTTGAGTTACCTCGCTTCCCAAATAAACCTGCTTGATAGTGAAAATATTTCATCTATGTTCCTTAAAATCATATTTTTATGCACTCGTGTTAGTTTATGTGGGATGCATTAAGGCCCTCCTACTAAAAATTATTGACCCATTGACCTCAGCACATTATTTGAGTCCAATACTAGAGACTTTTGTATAGTACCTTGAGGCTTTCATGCATCAATGATAGGCTCTCTTGTTGATAACAATGGGAATGCATCAATGCATTCTGATTGGAAGATATTGTAGGTGACTCAACTCCAGCTCATTTACTCATACCTAGCAATATGTACTATGGTACCTTGACACTCATTGACATGAATGGTGAGTTGTCTCGCATTGGTTAACGACATACATCAATGGCCAGTAATCCAATGATTTCTTCCCATGCTCGAATTCAAACAATTTATTTGCGGGGATAGAATTGTACCATAGGTTTGACATGCTTGAAGACTATATGGTTTTATATCACTAACATAAGCTTGCAGTGGTACTTTAATTAAATTAACATCCAGCTCCAGAGTTCAGCACTAGCAAAATAGTTCTAGCAATAAGAAGATCCATGATCCAACAAAAGTAACCAGAAGACTCCTCCATTATCATCAGCAATCCAAGCGCACAATTCATGGTCTTATCAGGTAAGTGAAGGTATGTTGTTTTCTAATATTTAATCAGTAACTCCTTGATGCTGGAAGAGATGTATTTGGAAATTTCATGTGCCCACATGATCTTCGCCCTTCTTTCTTTGTCAAATTTTTTGAGGAAGGAAAACAACTTCAGTTGGGGGGAGAGGAAGAGTATTAATTACTTTTAAATACAGGGGGTTATTCATATTACCTTTTTCTTCCGTATCACATATTTCATACATTCATGCGATGGTGATCAACATGGCTCTCCCAACTAACCGTTGTTGTTTCGGTAGCTTATTGGTTTTCATATTTGTATACTACCAAACTTAAATATACCAATTTGAGGATGTTTTATATGTCCTATGCATGCTTCAGTACCTTTCATATATCAGAAGTAAAAAAATGTGTGCTCAAGAGGAAGAAATTTCAAGTTTGGAATTTCCAGTAGCTAAATCATGGTAGCACCTTAGTGCTTTGCATATGGGCACCTTCTTTGAGAAAATTTGGCGATATGGATTTTGTTTGGGATGGCATAAATATGGTTTTCTACTATTTAAAATACTCCCAACCTCCATATAGTGATCACCATTCTCCATTCAAAGTTTCGTCAACATAGTTGTTTCCAGCATTTTTGTTGGGTAGCAAGCAATGGTATGAGTTCTTTCAATACATATATTGGTTCATCTCTTGTTATTTCACAAATCAATACTAAAACATGCAGAAGGGCATTGTTTTTTTGTTGCACATCCACTGAGTTGTTGGGCATGTAGTGGGTTTGGCATAAGATTGAAGAGGAATTCAAGTAAATAAAAGGGTGTTCTTGTGAAACCCAACAGTTGAAGGAGTACAACAGCTTGAGGAAGGGTTAAAACAATAGGAAATTACAAGAGTCCATTCATTTTTTTACACATGGATGCATTACATAGTTTTTCGTCAGCTGGTGCAATGAACTTTCCTTATGTAAACATCTTTGTTTTTCCTTAGATTTGTTGCACAGATTGGCACACAGACATCACTGATTACATGGGATCTTATAACCAATAATATGGAAGATTCTTCTCTCTACAATTGCACTTGGTTTTAAATCTTCTACAAGACTTTTAGTAGTGCATCTTGCATTGTTTTGCATACTAGAGGCCAGTTTTGAAAAGGACCATGTGTGTTCCTTATGTAGTGAGTGTTTTGGTGAAAGTAAAAGAGGGTCGATAGCTTGATTAAGAGAGAGTTGAGGCTATCATCATGTTTTCACTTGATGAGATTGCTTGGTTGGCCAACATACATGAATCTAATAAATCATATAATCCAATTGTCATTTCATTTTAAATTTTGACTATAACCTCTTGTTTAGGCACAGGGAGGAACCTTAAGAAATGCAATGAGTAAAGCGGTGTGTTACCTATTATTTTCTTTGGAGAAGATATGAATATTTTATAGTAAGATTTGAAGATAGTTTGGTAATGTTTATAAATAAGATTCTATTTGACAACCTGCAACAAATTGGGGGCAACCTTTTGTCACTTCATGAACATCATTATTATTGGCACATGTTTGTAAGGAGTCGTTTCTCAATTACATAACTAACAAATTTTCATATTAGTAACCTACCTTGACTGTGAATGTGAATAGAAGTCTTCATCATGAATCCCTATGTTATCACCCATTGAGAAGTAATTCCCAATGAGAAAGTATGCAGTCAAAGGTAAATGTTTTACTTGCTAAGAATTATTTGTTTTTCTTGTTGGTATAAGAGGTTTCCTAAAGTGTTCAAGGTATAAATTGGCTTCATTAGATTCTAGTTTCGATTGTGTATGGAATGAAGAAAAATGGAAGGGGTATTTGGAAACCAAGCATACTAACTTATTTATGATTGCATTCATCACCTACAAAAATAGATGAGGCACATGAAACTAGTCATTTCCAGCACTTTGATTTTTATAAAACACAAAATCTCAGCTTTATTTCCTAGAGAATTTTCATTGAATTGGTGTGTAGTTGATTCACAAGTTTTAGAGGAAAATGTCCAGCTTCTTAGTGATTTACGGGTTCAATTACATTATTCAATATGTCTAGAAGAACCACAAAATGGAATCATTCAAGAGGAACATATGGTCGAATATGTAAGAGGAAAAGCACTTTTGTTTTTTTAAAACATGGAAGAAATTGTTTTGGCCATACATTTCAAACCATGAACTAGGTCTCTGCAAAATTTGGAGGGAATATGTAATTAGGTAGAATGAACAAACCCAAAGAAGTTCTCACCTACCCAGTTCGTATGTTTCAAGAAATGAGCTATTGTCACATACAACCATTTTGTGTTTTTCTCGAACACCGTGAACTGGGTTTTGCTCCAATTTTGTGTGATGAAGTATGTTGACGATCCTAACATGCTCACTAAAAATCATCCCAACCCAGTTGGTTATTTGTGAGAAACATTGTAATGAAAAACAACATGAAGTTCTGGTCGCTACACCTAAAGGAAAGTTGGTAATAAAACTATCAGAACTTCTAGTAACAATCAATTCAATGATTTGTTCTAAATGGTGAGTATGGAACTTGGTCACAACAATGATCAGAGGTTATTTATGATTATTTATGGATAAATTTTGATGTTTAAGATGATTTATAAGCCAAAATACATTGCTCAGTGAATGCATGCACAAGGTTTATTTTTCAAGTTCTATGAGCTTTTAGTCATTTTGAAGGGGAATTCTTTGTTACAACGGAAATGAGGACAAATGTAAAGAGTGAGTTATGCCACATATGATCCGGATTTATGTAGGAACACAATGAAATACAAAAATACACATAAAAATAGAGATGCAGCACAAATAAGACTTCATTTCATTAATAACAAATGATTGAAATATGCTTACAGACAGAATGGAAATAAACTAGCTAGGGCGCTGGTAGCTTATCTCCGAGAAGAGATGTGGCAACTACTGGCCTCTAAAACTGTGTTACAATGAGGCTCGAAGGCCTATTATTATTGAGAAACAATGGAAAACCCTAAACATCCAAAGACCTAACCCTAGGAGATGAAACGCCAACCACAAAAACACAGTCATTGCCATGCTTAGTAGAAGGAAGGCCCGACATGTAATCCATAGAGATGGATTCCCAAGGTTGACAGGGGGTAGGAAGAGGAGTATAGAGGCCTTGCTTCTTGATGGTCGGTTTGGAAATGGCGCAAGCAGTGCAGAACTTGATGTACTTCCCGACATCTTGTCGAAGGTTCGACCAATAGAAATACTTTTGCAGTACTTCCCAGTGACCCGACTATAGTTCGCCTCCCAAATCATCTTAGCACGCTCGCTTGAAGGAACACAAAGGTGTCCTAGGTGAAAAAGCAGGGCATCCTGGAGGTGAAAATTGGGAACTTGCTTACCCTCCAAGAGTGTATTGTATGTGTGGCCGAATTCTGGATCACTTGTGTAGAGAAGCGACCAATCATAAGTCTCATGCCCATAAGAGTTGAGCACAGTGGTTAGCGCCACGATGGGTGGTCGACTGAGGCAGTCTGCAACATTATTGGTGCTTCATTTTTTGTACTTAATGTTCATTAGCGCCATGATGGGTGGTCGACTGAGGCAGTCTGCAACATTATTGGTGCTGCCTTTTTTGTACTTAATGTTCAAATGAAATTGTTGCATGTATGTGGACCACTTCTGATGGTGATCGTTCTGCAACTTCCCTTGTGTCTGTATGAACTGCAGGGGTCGATGGTCTATGTGGATGACCATTTCCTTTCCCAAAATGTAATTCTTCCATTGCTAACAAGCCTGCACAATGGAATACATTTCTTTGTCATAAGTGGGATACTTATGAACTGTGTTGGAAAGTGTCTCACTGTGATATGCCACTGGATGCCCATGTTGAGTAAGGACTGCCCCAATAGCATAGTCAGAGGCATTTGTC
>ML781264.1:344548-355925 GCA_009831015.1 Picea engelmannii
CACTGGTGCAGAGCAGAGGCGATGCTTCAACTCCCTGAACGCCTTCTGTTGAGATTCAGACCAAAAGAATTTTTCTTTAGCTCCTCCCTTGGTGACTTGACTCAAGGGCCAAGTGATATGAGAGAATCCCAACACAAACCTATAGTAGAAATTGGCAAGACCTAAAAAGATGCGGAGCTCTATTAGGGTGGTTGGGGCTGGCCAATCCCGAATGGCTTGGATCTTTGTTGGATCCACATGCACCCCCCGCTCATCAATAATGTATCCCAGATACTGAACCTGGTTTATGCCAAAAGTGCATTTCTCCAAATTGGCACACAACTTGTGTTTCCCCAGTGTTTGGAGGACCTGTCGGATATGGTGGAGGTGCTCTTCCTAAGTCTGGCTAAAGATCAAAATGTCATCCAAGTACACCACTACAAATGAGTTGGTGAATGGCCACAGCATGTCATACATTAGCCTCATGAAGGTTGCAGGGGCATTCGTCAACCCGAAAGGCATGACCAACCATTCAAAAAGGCCCTCCTTGGATTTGAATGCAGTCTTCAACACATCAGAGGGTTCTATTGGTACCTGGTGATACCCAGACTTCAAGTCGATCTTGCTGAAATATTTTTCCCCTTGAGTTGGTCCAGAAGGTCATCAATCAATGGGATCGGGTACCTATTCCACACAGTGATCTTGTTTAATGCCCGATAGTCAATGCAGAGTCTCCAAGTCCCATCCTTCTTCTGCACTAATACGATCGGGCTCCCACAGGGCGATGAACTCGAATGGATGTGACCTTTCTACAACAGCTCCTGAATCTGCCTCTTGATTTCGTCATTCTCCAGGACAGAGCGCCGGTAGATGGGTCCATTGGGCAGCGGCCCACCTGGGGTCAGATCGATGGGGTGCTTGACCTGGCAGTGTAAAGGCACCCCTGTGGGGGAGGTGAAGATGTCCTCGTACTCCTCCATGACCTTATCCATCTGTTGTTTTCGTGCAACGGGGCCTTTTCTGGAGGTCATGGCCACAGTATTCCTCTTTCCCTGAGGGTGGATCATCAGGAAAACAAATTTCCTGGTTTTGGAAATGAGCTTACTGCATTATTTTGTAGTGACCAAAGAGATGGTGGTAGGCGGTGCTATCTACGGTATCCTGTACAGCTTATTGTTGAAAGTGATAATAACAACATGAGGCCTGGACTCATACACAACATGTCGCTTCCACAAGCACAGTTGGCCTAATAATACATCAGAAACATCAAGAGGAGCAATGTCACATAATACCTCATCCATGAAGGTCTTGATGATGTAGGGAAGGCGACATTGTTGACTGATGCAGAGGTCCCGTCCTTGGTGCAACCACCCGATGGTGTATGGTTGTGGGTGTGTTGTGATCGGCAAGTATAACTGCTTCATGACCTCTACTGAGATGAGGTTCTTCTGGCTTCCGCTGTCGATAATGAACTCCAACGGGGAACCCTTTACCCACATCTTGGAATGGAAGAGACGCTCTACCTCCTCTGGATCTTCTGGTTCCTCCTTCTGGATCTTCGTGGTGGCAATGGTGGCATTGGGCTCCGCATCGATAATCTACTTCCCCCTGTCATTCCCCTTGTCAGGTTCTGATTCAGAGTCAGAGCATGCATCTGATTCAGAAGCCTTCAACTTGGATACCAGTGACTGCTTGGCCCGACACTCACTTGTGTTGTGAGTGGAGCTCTTATGGAACTCACACCACTTCCCCGTGTCCTTTTTTGGCTTCGTGGTGTTGTTCTTTGCTTGTGCACTTAATGGGTTGTCTTGGGCTTCCCCGCCTTGGCTTGGTCCTTTGTTCTGCGGTTTGGGAGTACCTTTCCCTTGCTTCTAATTTGCAGACCCAAAGTCTCGCTTCTTCTGTTTGAACTTCTGCTCAATCTTGGCAGCATATCGGTATGCCACACCAAGTGAGGAGATGTCGAGGAACTCCATTTCCTCTTGAATGTATCTGTGCAGACAACTGCAGTATTTTAACACAAAATGTTTCTCTGAATCTTTGATACCCAACTTTCTGCATAGGGTATGAAACATATTCGTCATCTCATGCACATCTTGGTCCCTTTGTTGTCGCAACGTAGTCCATTGTATGTATTTTTCCTCATAGCTCCCCACGGGATAATATTGTTCCTTGATGGCATCTCGGAAAGAATTCCAAGTGGGTGTGGCCGAGAACAAAGAGGGTTCTCCCTCGCCCTCTTTGTCCAAGTAGGTTTTCCACCAGTCCTTGACATGGGGGGCGGCTTTGAGGAGTGCGAAAATAATCTTTTATCGATCGGAAAAGTCATGAACCAAGAAATATCCTTCTAACAGATTCAACCATCTATCTACAGCATATTCATCTATTTGGTCGTCAAATATGGGAATGTCAAAGTTTACTTGTACCTTAAAAGGAGTGGCACCTCCAGAGTGGCTTTTGGATGTCGATGCGCCGCCAATCGAAAGCCATTGAAGAATCTAGGAAAAGTTGTCCATCATCGCGTTCCTTTGTTTCTCGAGGGCCTCCTCGAGCAACATTTTGATCGGATATCCTGCTCCCTCATATTTCTTTTCTTCCCCCATGGGTGGTCATCGGGGTTTGTGAGGCTGATCTTGCAAAGGTTCAACCAGATCGAGCCCCAACTCCCTATACCCTGATCTCGTTGGGGACATGCAAAGAAGGATCGAGAATGAGCATACCGCTCTGATACCACTGATCTGGATTTATGTAGGAACACAATGAAATACATAAATACACATAAACACAAAGATGCAGTGGAAATAAGACTTCATTTCATTAATAACAAATGACTGAAATATGCTTACAGACAGAATGGAAATAAACTAGCTAGGGCGTTGGTAGCTTATCTCTGAGAAGAGATGTGGCGGCTACTGGCCTCTAAAACTATGTTACAATGAGGCTCTAAGGCCTATTATTATTGAGAAACAATGGAAAACCCTAAACATCCAAATACCTAACCCTAGGAGATGAAACGCCAAGACTATGGGCCTCGTTTAGGTAAGTTGGTACATCAACTTCCCGGGGACGTAACTTTGGCATACAATCTCCATTTGACGCGTTCTATACCTCGTTAGAAAGATCTATCCAAGGACTACAAATTTTGGGTGAGAAAAATCAATCTATACCCCATGTTGCTCCCCATTTTCCCAAAAAACTTCGTTTAAGGCCTCAAAACGGCTCCGGAAGTTCAGGACCCGAAAAACTGCTAAAAATAGTAAACTGTGCGGAAACTGAAAAACTAAACAAATCAATGGTGGGGGTCCAAGTGGAATAGGTGGGTGGCCACCAATATCAACCTGGATCAACATAAGAACCAACACTTGTAAATATTGTAGTTTCTACACAAGAACCAACCACAAAGAAACTTCGCTACAACATGAGTCCTTTTGGCTTGAATAATGTTTCAAGGGGTACCTAGTCACATAGTTTAGAGAATTTGATGCAGGGTTTCATGAGGACATGCAACATGTTCAGTTGGGGGGAGATGTTGGGTTACAAAAACATCATATTGTCACCATCTTTTCCTTCATTCTTTATCATTTTTCTCTTTCCCGTAACCTTACATTAAGACTATTTTAATGATTACATGTGGGATTCAACTTATTATTTTCCAATGCATTTATTTTGGTATTTTAAGTGATTTTATGATTAAATACTAGAAAAATAACATGGTTTCACTTATATATCAAATTTGGATGAGTTCTATGATGTTTATGGGTGTATTTGAAGACTCCAACAAAGTCAAATTTGACCACCAAGCCTCAAATTCGAATTTCCTCTTCAACCCCTTGAAGATTTGATGAAGATTTGGAGATTCACTCAAGTATCTTGGATGGAGAAGAATCATGGAAGAGATATTTGTGAGAGGATTTGTAGAGATATTACTTGYTWGGTGTTAKCACATGGTTGTAACCACATGAGACATTTGTGGATCTAGGAGAGATTTGTGGATYTGAAWTCATTATTAGTTATCTTCKTTTTTGTATAAATAGGAGTGCATCCTCCATTCCAAGAGGAGAACTCTTGGAGCATGTGTCCAACTTATGATGGAATAGAATAAAGTTTATTTTCACATAAATTTATGTTCTCTAGTTTTAGATGTAGAATGCTTTAATTTAGTGTATGATGTTATGGAATAGTTTGTTACTTGGTTCTTAGGAGAATTGAGATCACTCCAAAATAGATCATGGTAGCACTTTATTTAATTGTATATTATTTCTTTATTTTATGCAATCTCATTATCATAGAATAGTTTTTTTCTTATGAAGACAAGCTAATTGATGTATTAAGAAGAGGACTAGGAGTGCCATCCACTACCCTTGTTAGTGGAAAAGGACCTAACCCTCTCAAATTTTCTCACTTATTGTTGTATAAAAAAGCATTATAGTTCCCTATTTTCCTAGATTAATTTTCCTTTATGCAAGTATGATTAAAACCCTCTTTTAAAATCGTTTAATTTCATATGCTGGAAGAGTATTGTTGTAAGGAGCTTACATTCATTGTAGCATATTTCACCTTGCAACCTGATTTTCTACCAATGGAGCAATGAAAACCTAGGATTGAAAGAGTTAGGATTTGATTGAATTTTCTTTGCTTAGAGTTAGTTTCCTAGATTCCTGCATATATTGTGCCAACATCATCGCAAGCTTACAAGTATCCTTGGTTGATAATTTAATAGAAAGTAATTTAAGCAATTAAATTTCCTGACACTCTTTATGCTTACTCTATTTTCCCAAACTGCATATTTCATGTGGGAATCCCATGCCTTATTATTTTGGGACAACATTTTCTTGATAATCTTGATGAGATTCTTATTGGAGGATTCAACCAAGCCATTTCCCTGAGGATAGTAAGTAGTAGAGTGCCAAAGATATATGTTATATTTCTGGAAAAATTGAATCATCTTGGCATATTTGAAGGCTTGGGCATTATTAGTGATGATCTTTCTTGGGCACCCAAATATGGCCAAGATGTTCTCGTCAAGGAATTCGATTAAGACTATGTCAGTTGCTCCCCTTGTGGGGATGACTTCTACCCACTTGGTGAAATAATGTGTGGCTATTAGAATCTACTTATGTTGACCACTTTAATTTGGATTGATTTCACTAATGAAATCCAATCCCCATTGTTGAAAATGTGTCTCTGCTTTGACAAGTATGAGTGGAAGAGGCTGCAACATTTTTTTCATGCAAACATTTGGCATTATACACATGCTCTAACCTTGCAATTATCATCAAAAAACAATGAGGGACAATAGTAACCAACTCTGAGGATTTTGTATGCAGTGGCTCTCAGAGCATGGTGACCTCCACACACTCCCTTATGAAACCCAGTGAAAATGCCTTCAATCTCCTCTTTAGTGAGGAAATTTAACAAAATTCCTCATGGGTCTGGGTCCTTCCAAAAAATATTTCATCCCAAAATGATGTAGTCAACAACCTTGAGTTTAATAGATCTAAATTTATCTTTGTCCCGGGATGGTTGGAAACTTAAGTTTTGTAGGTAAAAACTTGCATCCTTATACCATTCAGATTGAGAAAAATTAGGGATTACCTTCAAAGATGGTTCTTGTGTTTCATCTCCTTTAGGTTTTCTTTTCACGATGCTTGTTGTCACAAAATTCATGTCTAAATCCCTGCAATTTCCCTTTATCAACTTGTTGGTTTTGATATCCAAATCATACTCCTATAGTTTGGAAATACATTTACTCCTCCCTTCACTATCAAGTTGTGTGAGGATGTATTTTATTGCACTAGTGGGTACATAAGAAAATATATTAGAGTGCAATATATAATCTATAAATGATTTCATCTCCTTGACCAAGGAATACACTTTTTTTTCTAGGTTGTTGTATCCTAGTTCAACACATATTAGAGCTCTAATGAAGAATACTATGGTTTTCTCCTAATTTTCTTCATTTTTTTTCAACAACACAACAACTATGGTATGCTCTGAAGCAAAAGAGAAGATGAATAACTCCTTATCATAGTTTGACCTGAACAAGACCGAGGACTCTCTCAATGCCTCTTTGATCTGCTGAAAGGACTCTTTAGCTTCAATAATCCATTTCACTCCATGGTATTTCTTTAACATGTCAATGATATGTTTTACCATTTCAACAAAATTTGGGACAAATCTCCTCAGAAAATTGATTCTACCCAGGAAGGATTGTATTTCATTTTTGCTCCTAGGAAAGGCAATTTTTTTGATGGCCTCTACTCTCTCAAGATCTATCTTTACTCCTTTCTTGGATTCTATATGGCCCAAGATCTTTCCTTCTGTCATAGAAAAATATGACTTCTTAGTATTTAGAGATAGGCCAAATTTCCTGCACTTCATGAAGGTCTGCCTTAAATGCTTAATGTGATCCTCATTTGTATTTGAGAATACAGTCATGTCATCAAGGTAGATAACAATTAATCTATATTTTTCTCCCTCAAAGGATATATCCATAGCTCTTTTCAATGTGGCTCCTACATTTATCAAACCAAAAGTAATTTTATCATACATGAGATGCATTTCCACCTGATTATATCCCAAGAAACCATCCATCCTAGAGATTTTGTTTTCTCCCACTACATTTTGTAGTATGTGATCCATCTTGGTAAAAGGGTAGTTATCCTCAAGGGAGCATTTGTTTAGGTTCTTGAAATCCACACAAATACTTATTTCTCCACTCTTCTTTCTAACTGGAACCAAATTTTCTACCCATTCAGAATACCTAAGGGGAATTATGATCTAAGCATCTAGTAACTTCCTCACTTCCTTCTCAATGGTAGGCATCAAAATAGGGTTAACTTGCCTTAGTTTTTCCCTGAAAGTATTAGTACCAAGTTTGAGGGATATTCTATGGTATATGATGCTAGTATCATAAGTCTTTAAGTCTTCATTTTTCCATGCAAAACCATCCATGTACTCTTTGAACAACTACGAGTATTTTTCCTTATGTTCAACATAAATTTATTTTAACACATTTATGTATTTAGGTTTTTCTTCTATCCCCACATTACAATATCCAGTGTTATCATCCTTGGGGAGAACTGTTGGCTTCACAGGTACATAATTTCTATCAAACAGTTGCTCCAATGGTACCATACCCTTTGGAATAAAATTATTCTTGAGATGGAAAACCTTATGGTTAGCCATGTACTCACTGAACTCAGGAGTGATCTCAATTTCCCCCTCAATCATTTTTCTGGAATCTTCTTCATCATCCAAGTCTGTGAGTGTTTGCAAACTCATCTATCACCTCCATGAACTTTTTGATTTGTTGGTCATCTTCAAAATCTTTCCAGTAATTTTTTTTTTCAGGGATGGATGGTTTATACCTCATATTAATTTCATAATTCACTTGGGGAGTGGATGGTGTTTTAAAATTACTAGATACTACTGCTATAAAATCATCCTACTGGTTAAATTCTCTTAAAAAAGTAGAAATACTAAAAGCTTCATAAAAATTATCTATCAAGTCCCATACCTAGTTCCTATATTCCCTCATTCTGGGATGTCTAGTCTGGTAAGAACCTCTCATTTGTTGCACCACCAGTATTGAATCTCCAAATACACTAGCTTGGTAATTTTCATTTTTCTTGTTGGCTCCAAGCCGAGAATCAAGGCTTCATATTCAACTACATTACTGTTGGTCTTGAAATCTAGCTTGTATGAAAAATGTGCTTCTTTATTACTAGGGGAAATTAGTACTACACCAACTCCTACTCCTTCATATTAATATGCCCCTTCAAAAAACATTTTCCATATACCATCAACTTCTTCAGCATATCTTACCAAAGGGTCTGTGAGTGTTATGGCCTCTTTGTATTCTTCATTGACTTTGAGGGTGTAATAGCCAAGATATTCATCAGTAGCATAGATGGGATGGTTTACAGAGTTTTTATGGTCACTGACCACATAAGAAAACTTTGTCTCTCTATACAATATCTTGTTTGCTCCTCCAAATACTGGTACAATATCATAATCCATGTCCATTTGCATAGTACCTCCCATCATATGTTCCCATGTTCTTGACATCATCATGCCATAATTAGTAGGAACATCATCCACCCCCACATCCATCATGATTCTCTTAACACACATCTGAGCCAAAGTAAATACCGTGTCCTTAATCATCCCATCACATTTCAATTTCCTTGCATCAAAAGAATAGAGGTCATGACATGGTATGGTTATTTCTAGTCCCAACTTTTCCATGACTAATTTTGATCCGAATTTATGCAAGAACGCAAGATAATACACAAATAATCATGAATACAAATATGCAGCAGAAATAACACTTCATTTCATTAATATCAAAGAACTGAAATTTGTTTACAGACAAAATAGAAATAAACTAGCTAGGGCGCTGGTAGCTTATCTCTGAGAAGAGATGTGGCGGCTAGAGGCCTCTGAAATCTGTGTTACAATGTGGCTCGAAGGCCTATATTTTATTGAGAAACAATGAAAACCCTAAAAATCCAAAAACCTAACCCTATGAGATGAAACGCCATAATATGGGCCCCGTCGGGGTAGATTGGTACATCAATTTCCCAGGGTCGTAACTTTGGCATACTATCTCTGTTTGACGCATATGATACATTGTTAGAAAGATCTATCCGAGGAATACAACTACTAACTACAACTATTGTGATTTGGATTGAACTAATATCAATAGATTGGTTGATTCCCAAAAAACATCGTTTAGGGCCTCAAAACGGCTCTGGAAGTTCAGGACCCGAAAAACTGCCAAAAATAGTGCAAGATACCAGATATATAAAATATGCAGAACATAAATGAAATGATAGAAATGAAAGAATGACAGTAAAATATCCAACATAATCTTCACAATACACAGAAATGATATATGAAATAGCAACAGAAATAACACTTTGATTCAGATAGCAATGTTCACAGACCTCTTCGAGGGGGCAACCTCCAGTCGAGCAGTGCTCTGTTACAATAATCTCCAAGCTAGGGTTCTCATACCCTCGCCTCTTATTTATACTAAGTATGTCTATTAAGAGAAGCATCTAGAGGAAGATCCTTCTAGAAGCGGAAGCTTCTATTAGGTCTTCTTACATCCACCTTATTCTATTTTATTGAAAGGCCTTATTAATATTGACCTTTATTACATCTGAATACATTGATCTACCTATGTGTAGGTTAGGACCTTAACATGTCCGCCCCCTTAAAAACAACCTTGTCCTCAAGGCTTGATATTTGGAAATTGCTGTAGAATGGTAGTTGGTTCCCAAGTGGCATCTGCTGGAGTCATGTCTTTCCACTGTACTAACACTTCCTTGATGGTTCGCTGATGCTCACGCTAGTCCAAAACTGCTTCTGGCTGTAGCCAAATGGATCCTTCTTCAGCTAACTCTGGAAGGTTGGTTTGAATTTGGCACCTGGTTCCAATCACCTTCTTCAAGCATGAAACAAGAAAAACAGGATGTAGCTTCGACTGACTGGGCAGAGCTAACTGATATGCGACTTGTCCCACACGCTTGAGAACTGTGTAAGGGCCATAGAATTTGGGTCCTAGCTTATGACAGTGCTCGGCCTTGAGGGAAGTTTTCTTATATGGTTGCAGTCTCAGAAACACCTGATCCCCTTCTGCAAATTGACGTTCAGAGCGACCTTGATCTGCTTGCTGCTTCATTCTATTCTGTGCCATGACCAAGTTCTCTTTAAGGGTACAAAGGATGTCCTCTCGAACGGTAAGTGTTTGGTCAACCACCTGGACCTTCGAGGTACCCAGTAAGTATGAGAGAACTGAAAGTGGCTTCTGCCCATATACTGCTTCAAAGGGAGTCATGCGAGTGGTTGTATGGTATGTAGTGTTGTACCACCATTCGGCGAGGGGTAACTATTGAACCCACTGGTGTTGTTTTTCAGAGGCAAAGCACCTCATATATGTTTCCAAACACTTGTTGACAACTTCTGTTTGACCATCCGTTTGGGGATGATAAGCTGAGCTGAGATGCAATTGTGTGCCTTGTAGCTTAAACAATTGTTGCCAAAAATTGCTTGTGAAAGTTGGGTCTCGATCATAAACAATAGAGTGCGGCATGCCATGTAGCTTGAATACTTGGTCCATGAAAATTTGAGCCACCATGGATGCAGTAAATGGGTGGGAAAGAGCGTAAAAATGAGCATACTTGGAGAGGCGATCCACCACCACCATTATGACTGATTTATTCCCCGATTTGGGTAGGCCTGTAATAAAGTCCATAGAGATATACTTCCAAATAGCAGGGGGAATCAGAAGCGGTTGGAGGGTGCCTGGGGATTTGACTGTTTCTCCCTTGTTGTGTTGACACACCTCACATTCAGCGACAAACTTACGGATGTCCTGTTTCATACCCTCCTAGGAAAAAGAGCGTTTGAATCGGTCATATGTTTTGGTGAACCCTGAGTGCCCGGCTGTGGGTGTAGCATGAAGCTCAGAAAGCACCGTGGATTTGAGCTTGGATTGTTTACTTAAATACAAATGACCTTTATATCGAAGCTCATCCTGGAGCCAGGAGTATCCTAGGGGATCCAGAGCCTTGTTCTGCAGTTGTTGGATCATATGTGAACTTTTGGGATCTTGAAGCCATTCCTGGTGCACAGCTTGGAGCCAATCAGGTACAATGAAGGAAAGAGAAAAAAGAGATCCTTCATCTTCATATTTTCGAGACAGTGCATCCGCCACGACATTGTCTTTTCCCTTCTTGTAAATGATCTCATAGTCATATCCAAAGAGCTTAGTCACCCATTTTTGTTGTTCCTGGGAGGAAATGCATTGTTCCATAAAGTACTTGAGGATTTGATGGTCTGTCTTAATTTGGAAGCGTTGCCCCAAGAGATACAGACGCCACAACTCAACGGCATGCAAAATCGCCAACATTTATTTTTCATAAATGGGTTTGCCCAGATTCTTTTCAGACAGTTTCTTTCTAGTGAAGGCCAAAGGTTGACCCTCTTTCATAAGGACAGCACCAATTCCTTTCCCTGAGGCGTCACATTCCAACACAAAATTCTTTGTGAAGTCGGGAAGGGCCAGAACTGGAGTGGTGCACATGGTCGTCTTCAAGGTTTGAAAAGCTTGAGCAGCTACTGGAGTCCAAGTGAAAGAGTTCTTTTTTAGGAGAGCCATGAGAGGTGTTGCAATCTTTCCATAGTTCTTAACGAACTTGCGGTAATACCTTGTGAGGCCCAAAAATCCGTGCAAGATTTTGAGGGTCTTTGGGTGCGGCCAGTCTTGCATAGATTCAATCTTTCTCGGGTCCACCCTTACGCCATCCTTTCCCACTAGATGACCCAAGTATTCTACTTCGGAGGCACCAAAAGAACATTTGGACTGTTTCAGGAAAAGCTGGTGCTG